>APFE030087201.1:134004-196574 GCA_000404065.3 Pinus taeda
AGATAAACCTGTTTTTAGTGACTTTCTCTCTTTTTTGAAGCTTGACATGAAGAGCAGAGGTATTAGGCTTCACAAGGAGGATAATATGACTATTGATGGAGCCATATTAACTGCAGATAGTCATGGTGACAAATTTCAGTGTAACAATCTTGTACCCAAGGTGTGGGTCTGAAATCAAGAAAAGGAATTATTATTTATTCATTGTTGCAAGTAGAAAACCCATAGAGTAGAAAGGGTGAGCTAAGGCTACGATGAAGGGTCTTGATAAAATGAAGACATTAATTTTCCTTAAATTACATGGGGTTTGTGAAAATCATTTTATTATCCAACAATTGGAATTGTTCTTAAGTGAGGACGTATCCAAGGAGGCCACATAACTCAAGAAGCCGAGCTACATAAAGAAAAATAAGAAGGGTTTCATGTTTGTCTTTTTGTCTCATGCTTTGGTTCAAGTTCAAGGAGGATGTTGGTTGAGTTTGGTGAGTATTTCAATGGGAAACTTTATTCATCCAAGTAGTGGAAGAGACTTGTGGAAAAGGGATGAAATTTATAGGCTAATCACAGTGGCACTTCTTTGATTTAGCCACAGACTCTTGTGCCTTATTAAAGGGCCAAAACACCTAAAATAAGGCTGTTTTGGTATGTCGCGAGGATTGGAGGAAAGATGGAGTAACGCTGCATGCCTTAAAGGACCAATGAAACAAGTACAACGATGGAAGAAGGATACCGCAGGTCTGAGGTAACCTTAGATTTGGGGCCACAAAGATATGTAGCAAGGCTTAGGATATCAATCAAGAAAATGACCATAACCGTGGTTGCTTGGTGGCTAAGTGGTAGCATCCTCAAGGAGATAGATTGCTAAGGTTGGAGGGTTGTCCATGAGGTTTTGGACAACAAGTTTGATATGAACTAGTTAGGGATTCATCTTATGTAGAGAGCCATCCTATGGTATGTCCAAATCTCAGTGAAAGAATAGTCCAAACCTTTGATGAATGAAGAGAGTTGAGACCCTAGAAAGGGAAGTTGATGACTCTTTATTGTGGGTAGAAGTTTGAGACAAAAGGAGAACAAGAAGGGTGATGTAATAAAGGAAAATCTAAGGCTTGTTCAAAGGTTTGAACAACAATTGTAATTAGACTTAAGAACAGGGATATAAAATGCATCTTATCACTATTGGTGGGTTGTTTATAATAGCCCCAGATTTGGGAAATTTAAGCAGACAAATTGAAAAATAAAGGGAAGCCTTGGAAGCCCTAGATTAGTCATGGTGTTGACTGCATATGCATAATTTTGGAAGCCATTAGGGATGAGATTTTAAGGATGAAAGGGCAACTGGAGCATCCAGGAGGTTGAGAAGTGGGTAGTCTAGAAGACCTCAAGTACAATGTTCATGAAATGAATCAATGGGTTGTTACAAGGCAGAGTAATGGAGCCCTAGCTTAGCTTATGAAAAGAGCCATATGGTTGACAAGAGGGCATATCCAGAAGACCCAAGGAGCAGACTTCTTAATGGAGATAGAAGGCTGCTAGTGGGAAAATCCGTGAGCCAAAGTCTAGTGACACAAAAGCAATTATGTTCATTGATAGTGGTAGCTAAAGATGCAAGTTTAGTGATCAGTATATTGGGAGGCAAGGGGACCCACCTTATGTGTTCAAGGTACGTGGACTAAAAGGGTTATAGTGCGTGTTGTCAACAAGTAGGTCAAGTATAATTTGTTTAGGGTAGATTGGTGGTCATAGCAGTTGACACTAAGCCCTAGTTGTGTCCTTATATCAAGATTGTATGTAAGGGTTATGATCCCTAGTACGGGAGCCCTAAGATTGTTGTATTACAGTATGTAACATAACAAGTAGAGGGTTTTAAAAGTTGAAAATGGTCATGTGCACTAGTTGGTTCACTGACATATGTTATTTCGTTGTGCAAAGTAGAAGTGTTGTCACATTTGAGTGTGTTTGTGTTCATGATTTTAGACTCAAACAAGATTCTTGAGTGTCGTGGAAAAATCAACAAGCTTCATACTCTTGAATTAACCACATGCAAACCTGCCCTCCATTGGCTAATATTACAAAAGCAACAATCATGAAAAGTAAGCACTAAAGATGTGAACCTAAGAATAAATTTTCTATTACACATCAAAGTTTTAGGAAAAACTCTTGAATCTCACGCACTTTAGTACGATCATACTACCTTGAAACCATTGCAAAAGGAGAAATCATTGTGCAAAAAGCAAATATTTCAGTGTATTAAAGGACAACAATATTTTGTAGGATAAAAGTATGGCTCACCCATTCTTTGTGCCATGTTTGTAGAATTTCTAGTGTATCTTCAGCACTTCACCTTTGTAGATTATACAATTGTAGTCGTTCACTACATAAAGAAGATCATTATAGTTGATTATGAGAGCATATATAAAAAATAATAAATTGAATAACAAACAAGTGGAGCCACAAATTAGCAAAAGATACATTTAAGTGAAATGCATTGCATATAGGTATGTTAACTCACGTTCATTTATGAATAATAACCTCCATTTTCTCTGTCTGCTTCCTTCATTTCTTTCTTTGTCTCCTTCCTTCATTTCCTTTTCCACACCAAACAAACGAAACTAAGACCAAACTACAAAAAACCTAAAAAAAAAAAAAAAAAAAAACCGAGTACAACCCATGCAACAAATGAAACCAAGACCAAACTACAAATAATGAACAAAAAAAAAACAAAGGAAAATAAGTACAACTCAAAGCATGGCGATGCTCAAACTCTGAAAACAAAACATTAAGACAAGAACAAAGATAAATTGCAAATATCCCCTTTGCACATCATCTCTCCTACAATGTGCTCTCCTTTCCTCAAAGGAAAAAAAGTGGGTTGAACAAGGTTAAAATATACACACAATTAGTAATGGTAAGCATATCTCAAAACCAATAATTATTCATAATAGAAAATACACCTCCCCTAGAGTTTGTTTTATAACTATGGGCACTCTCTTTTGTATTCCACTTGTTCGTGCTCATCAAAACAAGCCATCTACAACAAATAAAAAATAAGATATTAGAATCGTTATATAATTTAAACTAAATAATTGAATGCAATAATTAATCGTAATAAGAAACACACCTTTCTTTAAGACTGATATATAAAAGGGGAGAGTCCATTTTGTATTTCATGTATTCATGCTCAATGGAACAAGCCGTTTGCACTAGATATACAATAAAATATTAGATTTCTAATAGAATTTAAACTAAAGGGTTTGAACGTATGAACTTGTCATGCAACTGAGTTCGATTCCAGTTATATTTTGTGCTATATCTCAAAAAAATATAAATTCTCTAAACTAGATGTAATTCTACTACGAGCATGCAAACAATGTTTTCATAAGATGTAATTGTCTTGGAAAAGGAATCTAATCATATCTAAACATATTGAACACCCAAAATCTGAGGGTCCACAAGACAACAATGTTGTATGTTAGCACGATGGTTGAATGGTTGAAGGGTCAGTATGCTTGTCTACTTAACCTTACCCACCTCCTCTACAAGGCATGTTGTGTGGGGGTGTGCATGTGATGTGAAGCAAGAAAACATACGTTGCACCATCCTAGACACTATAACTATAGTCACTCACTACACAAAGTAATATAATATATGGATCACAAATAAACCACGAGAGAAAATGAATAACAAATATACAAAGCAATAAATTAATCATACACATACCTATTCGCCCTTGGCTAATGTTATAGCAACAACAACCATGAGCAATAAGCCCTGAAATTGTGAACCTCAATATCACATTTCCCTTTATTCTGTATCAAAATTATTGGGAATCTCAAACCACACACTCATTAACAAGATCATACTACCCTGAAGCCATGACAAAAGGGTAAATTGATTCGCAAAAAACAAATATTTCAGTCGATTAAAGGAGAATATTCTTATGTAGGAAAAAAATATGGCTCACCATTCGTCCAATTTGCATTGGTAGAATGTCTAGGGTATCTTCACCTTGACCTTTATAGACTATAAAATTCTGGTTTCTCTTTTTTTTTTTGCTTAAGCAAGAGAGGTTCCTTCCATTAACTTAGACAGAAAATATTTACACAGGTTACAAACAGATGCTAAGGTGCGCCTACTCCCCCATAGGGAGAGGGATAAAATAAAAACCCATAAACTTGCCCCCAGGCCTCCAAAGCCAAATTTAACCTACTTTTATAGCAAAAAGTTGACCAGAGGACCCCAAGTCTGCTTAGCAAAAGCCCGCAATTTAATTCCACACGCGCTAAAATGAGTCTGCTTAAAAAAAAAAAAAAAAAAAGAAGAAGAAGAAGAAGAAGAAGAAGAAGAAGCAAACAAACAAACAAACAAACAAAAAACAAAAAAAACAAAAACAAAAACAAAAACAAAAACAAAAAACAAAAAACAAAAAACAAAAAACAAAAAACAAAAACGTATGCACGATTAATGCTGACCGTTGATATTGTTCTTTTGATCCAACGGTTAGAGTTAATATCGCGCAGTCTACAAGCCCGCTCCATAACGCGCGATGAGGGTGGTTTGCCAGATCGGTCCCCCGCCACATGTGATCTCTTAGTGGAATCGCTGGCTTCCCTCGGAAACCACTTGTGGTTTTGATTGCTCACGAAGATAGTGGTTTTGTTTGTGCGGTATTGTTCTTTCGGTCCCACCTACTAGCCCGACCAAGAGTGGCCGTGGATTTGACGGCCTCAAACCAAATTGCATCCCCCATCCTCTCATGAGTTACCTTGCAGTAATGTTGGTAAGCCTTCATCACCTTACTCCATGCATCGTTTGCTGAATGGCTTTGCTCATCCTTCTGAGAAACCACTGGCAGGTCCAAAAGCTTCCATTGTGGGTGGCATATCCCTCTCTGATTTTTCCCCCTGTTTTCAATGAACAAGGAAGACTCATCCTTTCGCATAGCAAGCCTAAGGAGTGAAATTGGCTTTCTGTGCCTATCTTCTTTGTTGTCCCCTTTGCGCTGATATCCCCTGTTTAAATTTCTGCCTCTATGCAGACCTTTAGGAGCGCCCTTAGAGAACTGACAGTGCATGTTCTCTGAAAAACTGTTTGAGGTTCTCCTAACCATTAGTGACCAATGGTGAGATTCCATCAACTACTCGGTTATGGTAATACTCTCTATCCTTGAGGGCCCGAGAAAAACATTCCTCCTTCACCCTGTCCTCTGTTACCTCCTCCCACCAACAACATAAGTTTGTATGCTTATTTCGAACCCCCTCATTGGCAAGCCAGTCTGCAACCTTGTTGACATCCCGATGTACATGCACTAACCGAAGAGTTCTAAGAATTCTTAAATGTGATTGAATTCTTTGGTAGATTTGTAGAAGCCGCTAGTGATTCGAGACTTTCTCTGGTGCTACTCCAACGTTTATCCACTTGACTGAGTTTATGACAAATTTTGAGTCAGCCTCTATGATGACATTATAAATATTGTAGTTGAGCAATATTTCTAGGCATAATTCCATTGCCATGAGCTCTGCCATATTGTTGGTCGCTTTCCCAAGGTAGCTGTGGAAAATGACCTGTATGTGTCCTTCCTCATCCCTCAAGACCCCACCATAACCTGCTTCTCCTGGATTCCCTTTTGAGGCCCATCTATGTTGAATTTCAGAAAACCATGAGCAGGGGGGTGCCAAAAAGCCTTTTCTGTTGATTTATTCGTATTATTCTTTATGGCGCATGGGGGGAGAAAAACATTCAACTCCAGCTTCTCTAGGATTCTGGCCTCTCTCTGTCCTATGGGTTTTCCAGTGGTGACACCTCCTATGAAGTGAACTGTCTCTTTGAGTTGTTTCATGATTAGATTGAGGATCTTGCCCACCAAACTCCTTTTGTCCTTGAAAATCCTGTTGTTGCATGCCTTCCAAACATTCCAAATTAAGAACCCTGGAGTCAGTGCCCAGGCTGAGTCTATGGTTTCATTGTCTGAAAAATTCCTCCTCCAGTTTTTCAGGGTAGCAATGATGTCATTTACATTCCTGTCAGTTTGCTAAAAGACATCTTCCACCCAGTTCGACAATGTTGCAATAAATGAATAGCTGTTTAGGAGATGATTAGTGGTCTCTTCCTGATGACCACACAGGTGACATCTGGAGGGGCCAACAAAGCCTCTTTTTCTAATATTATCCCATGTTAGAATCTTGCCTTGTTGAACCAACCACTAAAACAATTTGATTTTCATCCAATGAAGTCTAGTCCAGAGTTCTTTCCAAGTCTTATCAGTGCTTGGGAGGTTGAGTCCTGTGTCTATTCACTTGGCTTCCTTAAGGTTGAAGAGACCGGCCTTGTTCTTTCCCCATCTTAACTAATCATCCAAGGTTGAGGTTAAGATTTTCCTTTTTGCCAGAAGACCATTAAGGGATGTAGCTTGAGTGTTTAGCCTGCCTACATCATTGTGAACTGGTAGTTTCCAAATTCTCCATTTACCATTGTTTCTTGAATGATCCCAATAACCACTTACTCTTCTTAAACCTTTGTTACTGGTATCTGTTTGAATATCTACTAATTCCTCACTTCGGAGATTGTCCTGCTACTGCCAATTATCCTCCTAGAACTAGGCCAGATCTCCATTTCTGATCTCCCAGAAACTATGTTTTTGGACTAGCCCTGTTCTCCGAGGCCCTATTCCATATTTGTGAACCCTTTATTTTCTTGTCATTCTTATTAGGTTATTTTCCTGCCAATCCATTGCATACTTTTGCTTCCAAAGTTTTG
This sequence comes from Pinus taeda, assembly GCA_000404065.3. Taxonomy (NCBI): domain Eukaryota; kingdom Viridiplantae; phylum Streptophyta; class Pinopsida; order Pinales; family Pinaceae; genus Pinus; species Pinus taeda. Next base: position 140,755 of record APFE030087201.1, read on the forward strand.
CCCAGGGGGCCTGTATTTCCTTTAGCCATCTCCACCAGATTTTGGCTCCCAAAACCCTATTAAGAATTCCAGGGTCATGAAGACCCAGGCCACCATGGGATTTTGGCTTACACACCCTTTCCCATGCCACCAAGGCCCATTTCTTCTTTTCTTCCCCTTTTCCCCAGAGGAAGTCTCTTTGGATATTATGAATCTGAGTGATGACTCTAGTGGGAGCCGGAATGGCTGATAACATATAGATGGGGATGGATTGTAGAACAACCTTAGTAAGAACTAGCCTTCATACTAGATTTAGGGCTCTGTTTGTCCATTTACTGATTTTATCTTTTAGTTTATTTATAACTGGCTCCCAGCTACCCTTGTGTGACAATTTATTAGTGAGGGGAACTCCCAAGTACTTTTAGGGTAATAACTCTACTTGAAAGCCCGAAATTCTGGAAATATTTCTTTGAATATATATGTCTGTATTGAAAAAGAAAATTTTTGATTTAGAGAGACTTACCTCTATGCCCACTGCCATGGCAAACTCACACAGAATCTTCTTGAAAGCTTTGGATTCCTTGACTGTAGGTATGCCTTGAAGCATAGTGTCATCAACAAATTGTTGATGTGTCACCGTGTCCCTTTCTTGAGTGAGCCTTAACCCTTGAATTCTTCCTTCCTCCTTGGCAGCTCTGGTTTCTCTTCCTAACCCTTCCATCATTAAAATGAAAAGGAAAGGAGAAAGAGGATCACCTTGCCTTAGGCCTCTGGTGGGCTTGAAGGTTTTGGAGGGAGCGCCATTGAGAAGGATTGAACAACTAGCTGTGGTAACAAGTGCCATGACCCATTTAACCCAATTGTAATCAAAGTTGTAGGCTTTTAGTATTGCTCTTATGTATGTCCAAATAAGTTTATCATAGGATTTTGCTATATCCATTTGAATAATCATGCCTGCCTGTTTATTGGTAATGAGTGAATGGACCACCTCATGAGCTTGAATTATATTGTCTAGAATTTGTCTTCCTTCCACATAGCCTATTTGCTCCTCTGACACTAGGGTTGGGAGGAGTGGTTTGAGACGGTTGGCAATAACCTTTGATATTATTTTGTACACCACATTGCATAATGCTATAGGCCTAAAGCTGTCTAGGGAGGTAGCCTTTTCCTATTTGGGAATTAAGGCTATAAAAGATTCATTTAAAGCCTTCAAGATTGTTTTATCTCTTCTCGAGTCTTCAAAACCTCCAGAATATCATGTTTTACAATTCTCCAACATTTTTTGAAAAAGTCCACATTGAACCCATCCGGGCCTGGTGCTTTTCCATTGTGCATCTCTGTAATGACTTCCTCCAGTTCCTCCTCTGATATTGGTCTGTTGAGATTATGATTGTCTTCTCTGGAAACCAATTTAGGAATGTACTGTGTAAATCTTTTTATATACAGCGATCTATCTTCATTTGTTTCCTCTGCAATTCTTTGAAAATGTTGGACAAGAACCTCTTCCATCTCTTCATGAGTGTTCCTTTCTATTCCCTGATGATCAGTAAGTTTCATAATTCTATTGTTGTTTCTGTGAGCTATGGTGGATCTATGAAAGAATTTTGTGTTTCTCTCCCTTTCCTTAATCCATTGTATTCTAGATTTCTATCTCCAGAATATTTCCTCTTTTAGACATCTCTTTTCCCATTCATGCTGAAGTCCTTCTGCCATCTCTTTCCTTTCATCTATATATCCTTCTGTGATAAGAATTTGGTTTATTTCCTTTAGTTTCTTAGCCACTTCTCCCTTAGCTTTGAAGATATTACCAAATTCATTTTTATTCCACTCTTTGAGTCTGCTTTTGATATGTTTGAGCCTACAATGTAGAAGGAACATCGTTGTGCCTTTAAGGTGCAGCTCCTCTTTCCACCATTTTCAATGTTTGTTTGGAAATTTGAGTGTGTGAGCCAAGCATTCTCGAACCTGAAGGGGCTATTCCTCGGTTTACCAAACAGAGAGGCTTCCAACTGTATGGGCTAGTGATCCGAACCACCACAGGGTAGGATGAGCGCATTCAGACAACCTCCCCTTAATAGGAGATCTTATGAAATAATAAATCTACCCAATTTTGGGGCTACTTGGGTAGAGCCCCCCCTCTTGTTATTCCAAGTGAAAATTCCATTGTTGGTTTCCAAATCTACCAGGTTCATATTGGTGAGGAATTGTTGGAAGGCAGCTGCATCCCTACCAAGCGTTCTGGTTCCCCCTTTCTTCTCCGATAGTGACTTAATCATGTTAAAATGACCCCCTAAAATCCATGGTAAAGCTGGGTATCGTTTCTTTATATCCTCCAGTGTAGTGAGGAGTCAAATTTTGTCATCCATTGGTTGAGGACCATAGATATTGGTTATCATGTAACATTGTCTATCACCCAATGGTTAGATGATCAAGGAAAGGTGGTGTCTGGATGCTTCTGCATCAAGCATACCAAATTTCAGTGGATCCCAAAGAGTAAGAATTCCCCCAGTAGATTTGTTTACCTTGACCGCAATGTATTCATATTTCTTTAACCATTTGCTATGTTTTTCTCTGATCTTCTCCACTGAGCATTTTGTTTCCTGTATGAACACTATGTTAGGTTTTTCCTTCCTGATCCTATTGCTTAAATTCCTCTGTTTTCTTCTACTCCAAAGTCCTCTAATGTTCCAGATTGTGATTTTCATTGAGATGGGTTTTGAATGAGTAACTAGACAGGTCTTTCATGCTACCTGAGTCAATCATGAGTTTACCACATTCCAACAACAATCCCTTCTGTCTCTTCCTCCCTCTCTTCTTGCCTGGGTTTTTTGTTAGTTTTCCAGTTATTAACACTATTGAGGAAGCTCCTTTACTTTCCTGGTTATCATGTCCTTTTTTGATTCCTACAACAATCTGTTGTGACTTGTTGAGGAACATCTATTGTACCTTGTCAACATCCTCCTGAGGTATGGAGTTTATTCCTTGTTTTCCTCCTTGTTCTAGAAACTTTTCCAACTCTAGGTTCTCCCTTTCCAGGATCTCCTGTAAGTCTTGGTCCTCTGTGACACTTTCACTTTGAGTCATTTCATGGTATTTTTGTATTTCCATGTTGCTCAAAGGTTCCTTCATGTATTCATTCTGTACCTGTGTAAACTCCATGCTCATCTCTTTTTCTTTCCCCTTTCCTCCCTGATTCTCTATACTCTCATGATCACCCTCCTCTGTTTCTCTTTCCTCTAAGATCTCAAAATTGTTATGACATTTTGCTGTGTTCTCATTATCGGTAGGGTTCTTTTGTGTCTTCCTTCCCCCTCCTTTCCCTCTTCCTACCACTTTGGTGGAACCTGTATTATCTTTCTTTTTATTGATGTTTGGGTGTTCCTCCTTTTTGTTAAGAGGACAATCTCTGGATAGGTGTCCATTCTCATGACATCTGCGACATCTAAATGGGATATGCTCATAGCCTACTGTTTGCACCCATTCATCGTCATAGACTTCTAGAATGACCTTGTTTAGAATAGCTCCTGATAGGTCCATCTCCACACAAATGTGGGCATAGGAGGTTGTTATAGACATTTTTGGGCACTGCAACTGGTGGGCCCCAATATTGCACCAATAATGGTGCAACTCCTAGGACTCCCTTCTTTAATTTTATCAACCCGGTAGTTCGTAACAAACTTGGAAGCGACGGTGCTATATGCACAAGTACTAGCTCTTACCGCAGCTGTCACTTGGTCAGCTAGCACAAGTCCGCTAGGAGCTTAAGCCAACTTCTATGAGCTCTTAGAAGAAGCTTTTTAATTGATGGATGAAAGCCAACTCAAAGGAAGCTAATCTACTTGCGGAAAGAAACTAAAAGCCAAAAAGAAATGCAAACCCTAGCAAACCCTAATTCTACCAGCTAGTCCTACTGATCCAAGAAAGAAGATGCAAGCTACTGAATGAGATGCCATTGACTTCTAGGAAGGTAAAATGCATGTGGCTAAGTTATCACTATCTGAAGAAAATATCTTTTTGTATTTTTGAGTAAGTTGTTAGAATTATCATGCATGTGATTTTAACTGGCTTTTGACTGTGCAGAGGTGGATTGGCGAGAGGAAATGCTTGGAAAAGGTTGGGAAGGTTTAGAGAGGGTCTAAGGAGTCCCTAACACTCTTCCCTAGAGTATCACAAGGTTTGGCTATCAGGAAACCTCACTTGTGAGCTTCTACAGGAAGTCTGCAGGGGTTCTACAGGAAACTTCAGGATTTCTACAGGAAACTCCAGAATTTCTACAGGAAACTCCTGAATTTCTACAGGAAACTTGGAAGTCGATTTTTAGGAGGTGGATGAGTGAGGGAAGGTGCATGGATGGATCTGGAGGTAGGATAGGGGTCTAAAGCAGCGTAAGGACTGGTGGATGGAGTGGTGAGGAGGTGTAGAAGGGTGACTTGGCTTGAAGAAGGCTAAGGCAATAATTGCACAAAAACTAGGGTTATGTGAGAAAATGTGGCAAACGTGAGGTAAGGATTCTAAGTAGAGGGTGGAGTGGATGGAACTGATGGAGAATAAGCAGATGAAGGAGTGGTACAGGTGCTCTGCAAGTCATTTTTCCAATCTGAACCAACAAAGACTTGTAGATTCAAAGACCTAGTTACGTTGACCTAATATGCAAAGAATGAACAGAAGTGTGACCTGCAATAAAACCATGTATTTTATCTCATGCAACTAAGAAAACGAAATTATGAACTTGTAACCAACTTCTACACATGAAAATCAAACACTAGTGATTGCATGGCAAAGCAAAATCAGTGTTTTTGTGGGCAACAAAGTCATCCTAGTCACAGCTCCTGATCCCACTGAGGGAGAGGTGAAACCACAGATGTTTGATGGCCCTTTTCTTGAAGATTTTTCTGTTAACAACCTATCAACTAAATCTGAGCATGAAAAGCTATTTTACTCATCAACAACAACCTAAATAACAAAACAAGATTTAAATCTAAATAACAGATTTTATTCTAAGGATGCAGCAAAGACACACGAAAGTAAACAAAGGAGGTACTGGGCGCTTGAGATGGGCCCAACCCCAAGAGCTACAGCCTCCTAAGAGAGATTTAGAGCTGGTGCAAAGCTAGATTAATCTTTATTGATCAAAATAAATGTTACATTCCAAAAACTGTCCACAAGGAGAACTTGAAAATGTGCTGAAAGCAAAGCTAATCTATTGCCTAAAAATCGAATTACAAAATGACTAACTATTGGCTAACCAAAATGACTAACTACTAGCTATCTACTGGCTATCAAATGGCTATCCACTGGCTAACCAAAATGAGGCCCTAAGCCCTCTTATGTATACAAATTGAGGACCCCAACAGTCCTCCTAAACTTTAGGGACTCTGCTACCAAAAACTTGTAGTTAACAGCAGTCCTACTTGACTTGCTTGGCTGCCCTTGTGCTAATTGATTTGGTGGCCCTTGAACTCCGAGCTGATGGTGGAGAATTCGAGGTAAGGGCCCATAAATGAAGGGGACACCTTCCTACAAATCCTCTCCCTTGTTCTCCCATGAATTTGGCTGCCAAGTGCTCATTAAAACCTTCAATTTTGTCTCCAAATTGACCAAAAAGGCTACACAAAGCACACATTAGACTTGTTGGCATAATGACTAACCCAATTCACTCTATTAGAATAAATATAATCAAAAACATGCAATAAACTAATGAGAATGGTGGATTAAGTTGAATTAGCAGGTTGAATGAGCCCAAATAATTATCCATTTTTAGGGCTCATCACACACCATGCCGAATGTACTACAGTACCTTGAGGATCCTTACCATTATCGGTGATTTCTCTCACATCTGTTAACATCTTATGTCATTGGCTGGTAATCAGGTTGTGTCTTCCCTTGTTCAACTTCAGATCACATATTCACATGGTTAGACTCATACCTTAGTAAATGGTTAGACTCAGATCTAGTTTCATCCTTTCGGGCTGCGATTTCAAGAGTATTAAATCATATGTACAATGGATTTACATTGATGGTCATTTCGATCATGGGTCTATATATGTAGACAAATATTTATGTACATGTAATGAAAGTTTATAAGCAGAGCATGGGTATGCCTTTCCTCAACAATTTAGGTAAAATTAAATATCATGATATATGTATTGTAATTGATGAAGGTCACCTTCCACTTCGATACCTCCTCATCACATCGTAAAGCACCTCATTCAACATTGGCATTTTTCCAGCTTCATGCTTTAGGGGGGAAACTGTTACATATTCATTTGGGCACATCAATCCCATAATCCATATCAGTGTTTTAGGGCTTATCAAACCCTAATTTCAGTTGCTACATGCCATAAACAAGTCACCTCTTTGAATGCCTCCTTCCCAGACAATTTCATGACTGGGAGGTATCCTCAAAAAGCCTCTAAAGGTACCACCGTAGGTAGGCGCATGTAAGGGTGTGCTGTAGAGTAGTTAAGTCCATGCCAGGGTACTCTTTAAAGCACTTAGGCTTCCATTCACCTACGCTGGGCGAGATTGAGTGAAATCCACATAGGGTTTGGAGAATATTCTTATCTTTTGGATTCATTTGGAAGGTTTCCTCACTTATCAATTCCTATGAGCTCAAAAATGGATGTGGAATGAGTTAAGGTGCATCCAATCCTCTCATCCATTTCTCTATGGAACCGACTCTAAGTATGGAAGGCCATTTAATGCCACCATTTATGACAAAACCTCCCTCATCTTCCTATAAATTGACCAATCATCTAAGTGGTCAGGGGTTGGATTATGTTGAATTATAAGGAGATAATGTTGCTATGATATTTGGCTTTGAAGCAAGTATTGTAATGCTACAAGTTTGTCATGCTTTTTATGTGATGTGGATGGGATCCAAGCTAGAGGAATGGCTTTGAATCAGACACCAATGGTTGTAATTCATTCTTCTATTAAATAAAGTGTTTGAACCTTTCTCCCATATGTCTATATTGTATTATAATGCTTATATGTGTGAATTGTATCTGATTCCTTTTACTTATATTCAATAGATCTTTTGCTTTGATTAATTCTTTGTCTTCTATTGTGTTTACAGGTACTTCTCAAGCGTATTAAGTATGGGAAGGAGTGACATGATCGATACAAAGGAGACAAGAGGAAAGCGGAACTACAAGTAGGTCTTCTCATCTTCTCATCTTATCTATTACATATAGGGAAAGACTGAAAAACTTTAAACTATTGTTTTAGATATAGCTACTTATATAGGGAATTAGTATTTATCCGTCGATACAAAATTCTCCAAAACAGAGTGTGATTTGGGAAGTATAAGATATGATTGACAGACAAGTACAATGGGTAGAATGATCCGTGCACACATTTGGCCAAATGGATGCAAGCATATGGAGAACAACCACAACCTGAATGGGTGCACCTATTCTGTCACACCCTAGATGTTATCCCAATGAATTGGTATATAGAAACAAAGCTCTGCCTTGGGACAGGTGAATGGGATATCCTATGCGAAGGATTCATTATGACATTTAGTTTTGAGGATGGGTTTGATTTTATTGATCAAGTGCTACAAGAGGTGAAAGCGGCGATATTTAGGATACCAAGGGATCCTTTAGACCTGGCATAGCCTGAATGGGCTACTCAGATGAGTCGTGGACTGGAATGTTAAAATGTAACTACTGAAGAGGAGGATGAGGATCCATGGAAAATTAACATTCCAGAAACAAAGGGCCACTGTGAGGTCCAAGGATCGTAGATTGAGAACCCTAATATAACCATGTTGATGAGAACTAAATAGGTGAACATTGGTACAGAGGCAGAATCCAAATTCTAGAAGATTGGAGACTACTAAGATGATGCAATGGTGGATACATTCACTAAATTACTCTATGAATATCATGACTTATTCCATACCAAGTTTAAGGATTTGAAATGAATAATTGGAGATCTAGGAGTGATGAAAATCACATTAAAACCTGATGTGAATCTAGTTAAGTAGAGGCCTTACCGCATAAATCTGAAATACAAGGAAAAGGCCCTCTTAGAGCTAGACAAAATGTTAGCAGCAGGCATCATTGAGCCTATGGAGGAATCTGATTGGGTAAGCCCAATGATGGTGCAAGAGAAGAAGCAGAAGGACGAGATAAGGATATGCATGGATCTTAGAAAACTGAATGATGCTTGTGTTCATGATCCTTTCCCAACTCCCTTCACACATGAAGTGTTAGTCAATGTAGGTGCCTAGGAAGCATACTCCTTCACTGATGGGTTCTCTAGGTAGCACCAAATCAAAATTGCACTAGAGGATAGGAGCAAGACAACCTTCGCGACTGAGTGGGGTTGTTTTTAGTACATTGCAATGTCATTTTGGTTGAAGAGTGCGCCTACTATCTTTTCGCGTGTGGTCATCACGGTATTCAAAGGATTCATTCATAAGTTCCTGGAGGTATATTTTGATGACTGGACTATATTTGTGTTGGTTAAGAGCCATGTGGCAAGCTTGTGATTGATGCTAGATACTTGTCTAAGATACTAGATCATGCTGAACTTCAAGAAGTGTCTATTTAGTGTTCCTTTTGCGAACCTATTGGAGCATGTGGTTTGCAGACAACGACTTATGGTAGGCCCCTCAAAGATTGGGGTGATTCTGAACTTGGAAGTGTTGAGGAGTGTGAAACAATTGCGCACTACTCTGGGACATATGGGATATTACAGGAAGTTTATCAAAGGCTATGCCAGCTTCACCACATAAATGGAATAATTGTTGAAGAAGGATGGCTTGTTCTGTTGGAATGATGATTGTAAGCAAAGATTGGATATATTGAAAGAAAATGTGGTTACCATGTCGATTCTATTCTTTGCGAACTGGAAGAAAGAATTTCATGTACATGTTGATGTGTCATGTATAGCGTTGGGGGCAGTATTAACATAGGATGGTGAAGAAGGATTGGACCACCCTATCATATTCACAAGCCACAAATTATCCAAAGTAGAGAATAACTATTCAACCACTAAGTGTGAGGGTCTAGCTATGGTGTATGCGCTCCAGAAGTATGGACACTACTTTCTAGGAGGTCACCTTAATATGTATATGAGCCACTCCATGCTAAAGTACCTGGTCAATAAGCCTATGTTAGGTGTGCGAGTTTACAGATGGCTCTTATTGTTCTAGGAATACGATTTTGAAGTTGTTGTGAAGCCTGGATGATTGAATGCGGGACTAAATCACCTATTGCACATCGAGATAGGGGAGGAACCCACTAATTTGGAGGAAGGATTATGTGACGCGCAACTCTTTGTTGTGCACATCACGGATGGACATTTTTAGGATAGAATACACTTCCTAACAACAGGAACTGCGCTAGAAGGATACTCTGTCCAACAAAAGAAGTAATCAGTGGTGCGTATAACAGATTTCTTTGTCATTGCTAGGCATCTATACAAGATGGGGATTGATGAGATATTGTGAAGGTATGTACCTAAGTTTGAATGAAGTAGCATCCATCATGGGGGCACCACGGGAGTACATTATGCAAGGACAACAATCATGCAAAAGATTCTACGTAGAGGGTTGCGGTAGCCAACCCTTCATCAGGATTTGGAAGCATATTTCAAGGTGTATGACGTATGTCAAAGAACAAGCATGCCATCGCAGAGGAATGAAACACCTTTGAATCCACAAATGACGTTGAAACCCTTTGAAAAGTAGGAAATAGATCCTATAGGACCTATTCAGCCCCAAGGAAAGACATGGTACATTATCACTGCAACGGAGTACTTGACTCATTGGGTAGAAGAGCAACCGGTGAAGGATTGCACGGGTGTGAATGCCGTGAAGTTTTTATTTGAGCATGTACTGACGCAATTTGGATGTCCAAAGATTTTGATTAGAGATCAAGGTACACACTTTCTGAACAAAATGATTAGTGCGCTAACAGAAGAATTTCATGTGTATCACCAAAAGAGCACACCTTATCACCCACAAGCTAACAGGACAGTGGAGGCATTCAACAAGGTGCTTGAAACCGTGTTGACCAAGGTTTGCAATGCTCAGCGAAGTGATTGGGACCCAAGCATACCTATAGTATTATGGGCATATTCGATGACGTGCGAGAAGTTAACGGGACAGACACCCTTTAGGTTGGTATACGGGGTTGAAGTAGTAATGCCTGTGGAATAAATCATGCCTAGTCTGTGCATATCAGCGCTCATAGGTATGACGGATCACAGAGCCTTGGAAGAGAGGCTCACGCAGTTGAATGAGCTTGAAGAAGAGAGAGTTTTGGCTGGATTTCACCAGCAAGTCCACATGCAGCACAAGAAAGTATAACATGACTGACATATTAAGTTGTGCACCTTTAAGGTGAATGACTTGGTGTTGTTGTATGATAGTAAGTTCGATAAATTTCCAGGGAAATTCATAATGCATTGTTGGGGCCCTGTTATTATTCCAAGAAACTCTCCTAGGTTGTAGCTTGGAGATGCTTGGGAACATATAATCTTCAATATTGTTCTCACAACTATTGGAACGTTTGATGGTTTGGATCAAGTCAGATAATCATTTATGCTCTATTCTCGCTCAAGACATGCATGAACACCCTCAACAATACAAGGCTTTGCACCATTAATGCTCAATAACTTATAGATTTAATGGATAGATGGAGAATACTGACTGTACCAGCGGATTTCATACATAAACATATATGAATGGCTAGCTACAGGAAGTAAATGAGACTTGCAAAATCTAATTTATCAATGCAAAGATAAGATGACAGTTATCTGGCATTAGACACAATAGAAAACCTGTATAACCTATTCAAGTGCAAGCATAGAATAGCAAAGAAAATGGACATTTAACAAATAATGGCAAAAGAAGCTTATATTGCTAGAATGAAGATGAGAAGCTTGAAGGAACAGAGGAGGGAAAATCTCCAGAAGTTGAACCCCTATTACATTTTTCTTTCAGCTATTTATAGATCCTTACAATGATGCTGAGTCTTCTAAGGCTTGAGAGGCCTTAATCTATCCCTCTGTCTTGTTTAACTGTTTGATATCTGACTAGGCAAGCATCACTTGGAGGTTTCTTCTTCTCATAGAAGAATAACCGCATTCAAATATTTTGGATAGTTTGTTGCGTTGTCTGGGAGCTCTCTCATGCCAGAGATGCCCCATAATGTTTACTGGATTTGGGTAATCTACGTTGTTGATGCCTCATGATCGATTTTGTTTCAGGCTGGCTGCATGTGCTCCATGACTGTTTCTGTTTAGGGCGATCTATGTTGTGATGGAAGGGCTATCGGGCCTTTGTTTTCCCTTTAATATTTAGAATGACTATTTTTCTGTTAAACGTAGAAAAACACAGCAACATTGTGAAAATCTCACCCATCTCTGTCCTTTTCGGACTTAAAAAATCCTTAGATATGGCTTATTCTCCTCTCGGGTCCGCCCTTGGAGTGATAACACATCTCCACCATTGATCTTGGAGTCCTAGATCCAATGGTGGTGATCCATTTCGGGCGCCTCTTTTGTACTAGAGTTAACCGCCTGATGAGGGTGGTTTTCTCTCTCCTCATCTTGGACACATGGTAGCCACTATATGGCATCGGGCGGAGCTTGGCCTAAACCACTTACCACCCACGGCCTGCCCTAATCCTACTTGTTCCACGATTTCTTTGTGTTTCAAAAATGCACAAAAATATTGAAAATCATTAAAAAATGGAGTTTGGTAGACTTCATCGCAATTGCACTACCCTAGGCTTCCTTTGTATTTCATTTAAACAAAGAAAATACTGAAAAAATATTAAAAGATGGGCTTTTGCGGACTTGAAACTATATATATTTTTCTTTTGAAACCCATTGGGTCCGAGGCTTATCGCATCGTGCACATATATGCAGAAACCCTACTCCATGGTGATCATTGATGCAATATAGCAATGCGATCAATTGCCATTGCATGTAGCTCATCCCAGAGATCTTACATATATCATGGTACATGTCCCCACTGATTGCGACCTACCGATCCGATCATTGGCGATCATTGATCAGCGGTATCTTGTGCCCAATTTAAGTTGTCCTCTCTACTTAGCCGATTGTGATTAGCCGCTCAAATCTGGGTCATTGATCAGCCAGATCTAACGGATATTGTGCATTGCCATGCTTAATCCTGCGCTACTTGGTCTTTTGACTGTTTTAATGTATTTTAGCCTCCCGATAGTGTTTTTCTGCCTTTTTAAGGGATTTCCTCCTATGACTGTTGGGATTTTTGAATGATCCTTATGAAAATTTTGAAACCTTCAAGAGCATATTTGGCATGATTATGCTGGCTTGTGGAGACTTTAAAAAGCATACTTGGATCCATTTTTGGGCCAAATTCTTCCAAGGCTAACACTAGCTCCTTTCGGGGATGAAATCCTCCTTATGATGTTTCAAGGATCACAGATCAATGCCTTTCCTGTAAAACAAAAATAAAATCTTCCTTCTCGTGTTCCATTGGGCATGGAGTCTATTTTTTAATGAAATAAAAACTGGAAAAACATATTTACAAGGACAAGGCTTTAAATCCTTAAACAAAATAAAGTTTCAAGGACCGCCCATTTAGTGGGCTACCAAAATTATCTCCTCCTTCCAAACTGTGTAGAATGAATGCATTGTTCTACTGAATTTGAGCGATGACAAACAGACCTATCCATAAGGATTCAAACTTACCATGATTACCTTTATTTTCCTTAAATGCATCCCACTTAAGCATCCAATCACGAACTTAGAAATTGTCCACTTTTGCCTTCCTATCAAAGGTTTATTTGATTTTATTTTGATGAGCCTTTGACTTCTCAACCAGCTGCTCTCTGATGTGCTGTAGTTCAACAAAGTTATTCATTCTTCTTACCATGTCATTCTCTTCATCTTGTTCTTCTTGCAATAATTTAGCCATAAGGAGAATCAGCTAGATAGGGAAAACAACATTAGTGACATAAACCAATTTAAATGGAGAATTCCCTATGGACTTTTTGATCATAAGTCTGTCCGCCCATAGTGCAATCTTCAACTTGGAATCCTAGCTCTTTTTGCTGTCCTCTAACAGTTTTTTGATTATCCTTAACAAATTATTTTTAGATGATTTTATGAGGCCATTACCTTGAACATAATATGAGGTAGAATGCACCGCTTGAATGCCCATGGATTTAGTCATGTCCACCAATTCTTTTGCCTTGAAAGCTACTACATTATCAGTTACTAGTTTGGTTGGGCAACCAGATCTAGTGAAAATATTCTCATTCAAGAACTTTATGACAACTTGATGATTGGCATTCTTAGTGGGTGTAGCCTCAATCCACTTGGTGAAATAACTAGTGGCTGCTAAGATACATTTGTGTTGGCCACTTGAATGTGGATTGATCTCACTTATAAAGTCCAAGCCCCACTGCTGGAAGGGACCATTGACATTTATTAGCTTCAAGGGCAGATATTTTAGCTACTATCTTCTTGTAAACGTCTGACACTTGTCACAAGCTTTCAAAATAGAAAACACCTCAGAGAACAGAGTAGGCCAATAATACCTAGCCCTCAAGATTTTGTGGGCTATGGTTTTCCAATAATGATGCCCTCCACAGATGCTAGAATGGAACTGGTGTATGACTTCCACAAACTGTTCTTCATCTAGACATCTCAAGAGGATTCCTTATGGGCCTTTCAAATAAAGCATATTTTTATTAATGCACAATTTCGCTGATTTGAGTTTAATGGCATAGGCTTGACTTGAGCTAAGCTATGGAGGGACTTCTAGCTTCTGCAAGAAATGAACTATGCTAGAATACCATTCACAAGTGGCTAGATTTTCAGCCAGAGACTGATTTTGATTTTGTTCTTCTGTTGCTTTCTTTGTTTGCTCATCATCTAAATTTAGATCCATGCAATTTATGTCTAACAAGCTGCAATTTTCTTCAGCCATATGTTTGGCCAAGCCCTGACCTTTGACAAGCTTAGTGGGCCTCACCTCTATGTTAAACTCTACGAATTTTGCAATCCATTTAGCTCTCTTTCCATCAATATCTAGCTATGTTAAGAAATATTTTACTAAGGCTGAAGGTACATATGGAACTACTTCGGAATGCAAGATATAAATTCTGAATGCCTTTAAATATTTTATGAGAGCATAAGCTTGTTTTTCAATAAGGTCATACCTTAGCTCAACATCCCTTAAAGTTTTGTTGAAAAAGGCCATGGGGTGCTCTATGCCTTCATCATTTTTCTGCAACAGAGATGCTGCAAATGTATCATAAGAGGAAAAAGAGAAGATACAAAACTCCTTAGTGTAACCTGGGCTGATTAGAGTGGGAGCTTCCATGATAGCTTGCTTGACGGCTTCAAAAGAGCTTCTTGAAGCATCTGTCCATTTTATTTCTGATCCTTTCTTCAGCATGGAAGTGATGTGCTTTACTAGCTCTACACAATTTGGAATGAACCTCCTTACAAAGTTAATCTTACCCAGGAAGGATTGAATGTCCCTTTTTGAACTTGGGATGGACAATGTCTGAATGGCTTGGACCCTTGCTGAATCAATCTTCACACCTTTAGCAGAAACAATATGTCCCAAAAGTTTACCTTCTTTTAGAGTAAACTGTGACTTCTTTGGGTTCACCGAAATTCCAAATTGTCTGCACTGTAAGAAGACCTTCTTCAAATGGTGTAATGGTATTTGTGGCTACTGGAGAAGACTGTTATTTCATCAAGATAAATAAGGACAAACGTTTCCTTCTCTCCCACAAAATCTATGTCCATGACCCTCTGAAAAGTAACCCCAGCACTCATCAGTCCGAAAGGCATCTTGGAGTACATGAAAGTGCCCCAAGGGGTAGTGAAGGCGATCCTTTCCAGATCTTCTAGATGTACAGAAACATGATTATAACCTGAAAATCCATCTAAGAAAGACATGACTCTAGCCCCTGAAACTCTTTATAGCAAGTGTTCCATCTTAGGCAGGGGGTAGTTATCTTTTTTAGAGCACTTGTTCAGATTTCTGAAGTCAACAAAAAGGCTGATTTCTCCATTTTTCTTCCTTACTACCACAAGGTTAGTTGTCCATTTTGAATACCTGAGGCAAACTATGATCTTTGCATCCAAAAACTTATTGATCTCTTTCTTAATCAAGGGCAATAAGAGAGGGCTGATAGGTCTTAATTTTTGCTTAAAAGGGGTAGTGTTCTTTTCCAGTGGAATCTTATGCTGAATGATGTTTGTATCATAGGTTTTAAGATCATTGTATTCCCAGGAAAAAATATCAGTGAATTGCTTCATGAGGGTGGAATACTCAAAATTCTGGGCAGAGGACAAATGGGTGGGCAGGTTGATGTATTTCGGATGGGCTGGGCTCCCTATTTTAAGTTTACAAACAAAATCTCATTTTCTGTTTTTGCAGGCTTGTAAGGCACATCGTTATGGTTGAACAGTTTCTGCAGAGGCACCAATCCTTTTGGTATATGATTACTAGGCAGCTGGATGATGCTTCCACAGTCGATCTCATTTTTTAGCTTGGACTGGACGCATTCTTCCATGGTTTCATTTTCTTGGTCGATGTGCATTTCAGCAAATTCCACAATGACTTGTAAAAACTTGTTAATTTCCTCATCGTCTTCAAAAACTCTCCAATATTTGACATTGATAGGCAGAGACGGTCTATATTTTACCTAAACTTCATATGTCAATTTAGGAGGCAAAGGAGGAATAAACGTGCTAGTAGACATAGCAAGGGAGTTGGCAAGCTGGTTCTTCATTCTTAGAATATAAGAAATGCTAAAATTAATAAAAGAATCCTTCAACCTCCATACCTCATCTCTGTATGCTTTTAGCCACGTATTCTTAGCTTGGAATGTTTTATTGACCTACTGAATAATGAGTTCTACATCTCCAAACACTTTTAGGCCTTTGATAGCCATTTCTTTAGCAGCGCTTAAGCCCATAATCAAAGTATCGTATTTTGCTATGTTATTTGTTACTTGAAAGGTTAATTTGAAATATTAATGAAAGTATTCCTATGTGGGGGACACAAGGACTACGTCTGCCCTACTAGCTTCCTTAGAGCAAGCTCCATCAAAGAACATGTCCCAAATTTGTGGGCCTTCTTCCTCAGTGATTTGGCAAATTGGTTTTTTAAGCTGCATGGAGGCCAACTGGGATTCTTCAATATGAAGAATACAAGCTCCAAAATCAGTGTCAATAGCATAGATGGGATGATTAGTGGGATTTCTTTCATTGCTGATGATATAAGTCAACTGAGATTCTCTGTATAATATCTTGCTCTCACCTCTGAAAACTGGGATAGTAGCATAAGACAAATCAATTTATAATGATCCACCTAATCTCTTGATCCAACCTTTGGAAGGTAACATGCCAAACTTGGGGGGTACATCTGCTACCATAATATCCATCATCATGCTTTTCATAGATAGCTGCGACAAAGTGATGGCTAGTTCCTTGATTAATCCTAGACACTTGACTTTTATAGTGTCAAAAGAGAATAGGACATGATAAGGCTTGGTGATATCAAGACCCAACTAATCCATGATAGCCTTGGGCATTAGATTATGGCTGGCTCTAGTGTCCAAAAGGCAATTATGAAGGATTTTTTCATGAATACTTAGAGAGACAAAGAATGATGGGGAACTGTCATCACAATTTTCAATCATTGGGCTGAGAATAATAGCTGTCTTGTCATCTTGCAGATTTACATAGTCAATCTAGGCTTGGATGGCTTTAGGCTCAAGGGCATCGAGGATGAATCTTTTGAAGGACTCATTCTTCACTAGTTCAATCAGATGCATAGGTATTCTTAGCTTTTGAATTTCTGATTGAATATTGAAAGGAGAAGGAGACTTGTCAAGGCCTCTTACCTCATGAGCTCGAGCTTTGAGGATGAGGAGATCAACTGTCGGTTATTTTTTCTTATTAGTTTGTTGTACTGCAGGGACAGTAGCTCTTTGAACAAGAGTTTCCTCAGAATTATTTACCTTTGACGTTAAATTATATCTTTGTTGATCTATAGCTTGTAGAATAGCTTCACCATCCCATTCTTGGCTAATCTGGTCATTGAATAATGAATTTCATAGGCAGTTGAGGTAAAAAAGGAAGCATTGCCTTTGTCTTCCAAACAATGGATCTCATCATCTTCTTCAAACTGCTCTTCTTCCATGACTGCAAATTGAAAAGGAGCCTTCACCCTTTGGTCTCCATTGGCATCTTTGTTTCTTCGCAAAATCTACAACTACTCATTAGTTATTCTATATGGATTTGGATTTGGATTTCTAGGAGCAAAGGTATTAGGCACTCTTCCTTTCCCCAAGTGCTGCTCAACCTTTAATTTGGAGATTTTAGAGGCTAATGACTCGATCATTTTGGTCATTTTATCTATCTTAGGATCAGAGGAAGATGAAGACTCACCCCTATGTCTTCTTCTATCATCATTTCCCTTGAGCTTCTCTGCAGCCATGATGTTTGATTCCACTTCTAAGGCTTCATCCTGCATGTTAGCCAAAGTAGCACATCGCCTCTCTCTCAACAGTAGGCAGAAGTTAGAATCAAAAGTACTGGCATAGGTGAGTTTACCAGGAGTAGTAGTGGGTTTTACCCTAGTTAGTATCTTGTTGTACATACGGTTAAACCTCTTATTAAAATCAGACAACAACTCACCATTTTCCCTCTTTAAGTTCCCAAACTCAGTGTGGTAGTATAGGAGATCCTTCTTAACCCCCCAATGCTTTAGGAATGCATCATCTAAAGCTTCAATATCTGCTATAGATCTTGGGGTTAGTTCTCTGAGCCATTTTCTAGCCTTTCATCTAGGCTTTGGACAAAGACTCTCATCCACACATCATCTTCACTAATGTCTAGATTATCAACATAGCTATAGAATGACTAAAGATGTTCTTCAGAAGTAACACCTTCAGTCCCAGTGAACTTAGGACTATATTTTTGATATTCTCTAGTAGACATGGCATTCAAAGGAGTGGGCAGTATTAGAAGTCCATACCTAGCAACTATGATCCCTTCCATTTTGGTAGGTGCTTGTGGACCTGCCATAGCTGTGGTGATTAAAAGAGTACTGGCAATTTGAATAATAGAGGGTTGAGGAGTAATTGATAAGACTAAAGGAGTATGATGGATAGGATGTGAGGTTTCCTTTTGGCTTACAACAAAAGGAGAACCTAAAGAATAAGGAGCTTTATGAATCACTGAGATTTTTTCTCCACTACTAGTATTGCATGCTATACTCTCAACATGTATTTGTTCTATTACAGGCCTTTCTTGAAGAGATATAGGAGATTGTTTAGTTTTACCTGAACCTGATGCTCCTTTCTGCAATACCTTTCTCTCTTTGATGATTTTTTCAGGGTCAGGTACTGGGTCAGCTTGTAGCTTCTGAGGACTTCTTTGAGTATGCCTCACAAATTGAGCTAGAACTATGAAGTGGAGTCGCCAAGAGGTTCGGCCTCTAGTAGAGTCACAAGATAGATGATTACAAGCAAAAAAGTGCCCAGACTTTGTCTATCATCAAAGTTGGATCTATGTCATTTCCTAGGGAAGTTGAGCTTTAGCTTCCTTTCCTTGGAAATGGCGCCAATTATGTTATCATTCCAGGAAACTCTCCTAGGTTGCAGCTCGGAGATGGCTAGTAACATATAATCTTCAACATTATTCTCAGAACTATTGGAATGGATGATGGTTTGGATCAAGTCAAATAATAATTTCAGCTCTATTCTCACTCAAGATATGTATGAACACCCTTAAGAATACAAGGCTTTAGACCACTAATGCTTAATAATTTATAGATTTAATGGATAGATGGAGAATACTGATTGTACCAACAAATTGCATACATAAACATATATGAATAGCCATTTACAAGAAGTAAATGAGACTTGTAAAATCTAATTTATTAATGCATGGATAAGATGACTATTATCTGGCATTAGACATAGTAGAAAACATGAATAACCTATTCAAGTGCAAGCATAGAACAACAAAGAAAATGGACATTTAACATATAATGGCAAAATAATCTTATATTGCTAGAATGAAGATGAGAAGCTTGAAGGAATAGAGGAGGAACAATCTCCAGAAGTTGAACCCCTATTACATTTTGTTTTCAACTATTTATAGCTCTTTACAATGATGTTGAGTTTTCTGAGGCTTGAGAGGTCTTAATCTATCCCTCTGTCTTGTTTAACTATTTGATCTCTCGCTAGGTAAGCATGGCTTGGAGGTTTCTTCTTCTAATAGAAGAATAAATGAATTCAAATATTTTGGATAGTTTGTTGCGCTGTCTGGGAGCTCTCTCGTGCCAGAGATGCCCCATAATGTTTGTTGGTTTTGAATAAGCTACGTTGTTGATGCCTCATGGCCGATTCTGTTTCGGGCTAGCTACGTGTGATCCATGACTATTTCTGTTTAGGGCGAGCTATGCTGCGATGGAAGGGTTGTCAGGCCTCTGTTTTCCCTTTCCATATTTAGAATGATTGTTTCTATGTTAAACACAGAAAAACACAGCAACATTGTGAAAATCCTACCCACCTTTGTCCTTTTCAGACTTAAAAAATACTTAGATATGGATTATTCTCCTCCCGGGTCTACCCTTTCAGTGATAACACATCTCCATTGTTGATCTAGGAGTCTAGATCAAAAGGTGCTGATCCATTTTGGGCGCCTCTTTTGTACTGGAGTTAACCGCCCGATGAGGGTGTTTTTCTCTCTCCTCATCTTGGACACATGGCAGCCACTGTATGGCATCGAGTGCAGCTCGGCCTAAACCACTTACCACCCATGGCCCGCCCGAAATCCTGCCTATTTTGTGATTTCTTTATGTTTCAAAAATGCACCAAAACATTGAAAATCATTAAAAAATGGACTTTGGCGGACTTGAAAAATTATATTTTTCACTTCTCAGATCCTTTCAGGTCTGGGCTTCATATCGCATTGTCCCAGGCTTCCTTTGTATTTTGTTTAAACAATGAAAATACACAAAAAATATTAAAAAATGGACTTTCGCAAACTTGAAACTATATATATTGTTCTTCTTAAACCCATCAGGTCTGGGTCTTATCGCATTGCACACATATATGCAGAGGCCCCGCTCCATGGTGATCGCCGATGCGACATAACGATGTGATCAATTGCCATCGCATGTTGCTCATCCCAGAGGTCTTCCATATATCATGGCCCATGTCCCCACCAATTGCGACCTACCAATATCATCATCGGTGATCACTGAATGACGGTGTCTTGCACCCAACTTTAAGTTGTCCTCTCTAGTCAGTTGATTGCAATTAGCCGCTTAGATCTGGGCTGTTGATCAGCCAGATCTAACAGCTGCTATGCATTGCCATGATCAAGCCTATGATACTTGGTCTTTTGACTATTTTAATGTATTTTAGCCTCTCGATATTGTTTTTTTGCCTTTTTAAGGGCTTTCCTCCTGTGACTGTAGGGATTTTTGAATGATCCTTATGCAAATTTTGAAACCTTCAAGAGCATATTTGGATCTTTTGAATTGATTATGTTGGCTTATGGAGACTTTAAAAAGAATACTTGGATCCATTTTTGGGCCAAATGCTTCCAAGGCTAACAGGCCCTATGTTATTAAGGAGATTACCAATGGTGGCACGGTCTAGCTGGTTAAGTTGAATGGCGATCCCTTCCCAAGAATGGTGAAAGGCAATCGATTGAAGCCATAGTAAGATGGCTCGACCATCTGAATAGGTGACAGAAGCATAGTATTAGTGCTCTAGGCAACTGAAAGTAGGCGTGGGACTATAAACTACTTTTCCTGGGATGGGGAGGTACACGAAGCAGCAAAGTGTCACAAGGTTTGCAACAACACAAAGATAGTTGCGCTAGTGCGCAAGTTCACCGGAAAATGACCATTAAAGTCATTATTCACGATTTGATAGTCGGTTTAAGGCCAAATGGAGTGGGCAACAGACATTTAAGGCGAACTTTCTGGCTTAGGTTCTTGAAAATATGCCACCAATCTAGCATTATTGGGTCAAATGTGGGGAGAATAGTCGAGTTTGAATTCAAAATTCCCTATAAATTACAAGCAACTGTCTAGTGAAAAACACTTGGCATTTTGAAAATCCAGTTGTTGTGCTATCAGGTGTGTATGGAACTTATGAATTTTGAGGCTTTGAGAGCAAGTTCAGTGTTTGAGACATTGTCGAAGGACATGCAAGACTTCCCGACTAGAATGATGTTGACACCCGAGGAAGCCACATGGGAAATTACAATAGTAGAAGCCCTAGAGAGCGACGGAGCAGATTTTTGTTAATGCGGAATTTGGCTAATCTGAGTTTAATGGCCTGGGCTTGACTTGAGCTAAGCCTTGGAGGGACTTCTATCTTCCCCAAGAAATGAACTATGCTTGAATACCATTCACAGGTGGTTAGATTTTCAGCTAGAGAATGATTTTTATTTTGTTCTTCTGATGCTCCCTTTGTTTGCTCATCATCTGAGTTTCGACCCATGCAATTGATGTCTAACAAGCTGCAATTTTCTTTAGCCATAATTTTAGCCAAGCCCTGGCCTTTGACAAGCTTATTGGGCTTCACCTCTATGTTAAACTCTATGAATTTTACAATCCATTTAGCTCTCTTTCCATCAATATCTGGCTGAGTTAAGAAATCTTTTACCGAGGTTGAAGGTACATATGCAACTACTTTGGAATGCAGGATATAAATTCTGAATGCCTTTAAAGATTTTACGAGAGCATAAGCTTGTTTTTATATAAGGTCATACCTTAGTTCAACATCCCTTAAAGTTTTGCTAAAAAAGGCCATGGGGTGCTCTATTCCTTCATCATTTTTCTGCAATAGAGCTGCTACAAGTGTATCATAAGAGGCAAAAGAGAAGATACAAAACTCCTTAGCGTAATTAGGGCTGATTAGAGTGGTAGCTTCCATGATAACTTGCTTGATGGCTTCAAAAGATCTTCTTGAAGCATCTATCCATTTTATTTCTAATCCTTTCTTCATCATGGAAGTGATGTGTTTTACTAGCTCTGCAAAATTTGGAATGAACTTCCTTACAAAGTTAATCTTACCCAAGAAGGATTGAATGTCCCTTTTTGACCTTAGGATGGACAATGTCTGAATGGCTTGAACCCTTGTTGGATCAATCTTCACACGTTTAGCAGAAACAATATGTCCCAAAAGTTTGCCTTCTTCTAGAGTAAACTATGACTTCTTTGGGTTCACCAAAATTCTAAATTGTCTGCACTTTAAGAAGACCTTCTTCAAGTGCTGTAAATGGTCTTTGTGACTACTAGAGAAGATTGTTATGTCATCAAGATAAATAAGGCCAAACTTGTCCTTCTCTCCCACAAAAGCTATGTCCATGGCCCTCTGAAAGGAAACCCTAGCATTCATTAGTCTGAAAGGCATCTTGGAGTACATGAAAGTGCCCCAAGGGGTAGTGAAGGCGGTCTTTTCTTGATCTTCTAGATGTATAGCAACCTGATTGTAACCTGAAAATCCATCTAAGAAAGACATGACTCTGGCCCCTAAAAATGTTTGTAGCAAGTTTTCCCTCTTAGTCAGGGGGTATTTATCTTTTTTAGAGCACTTGTTCAGATTTCTAAAGTCAGCACAAAGCCTGATTTCTCCATTTTTCATCCTTACTACCAAAATTTTAGCTATCCATTTTGAGTACCTTAGGGGAACTATGATTTTGGTATCCAGCAACTTATTGATCCCTTTCTCAATCGAAGGCAATAAGAGAGGGCTGATAGGTCTTAATTTCTTCTTAAAAGGGGTAGTGTTCTTTTCCAGTGGAATCTTGTGCTCAATGATGTTTGTATCATAGGTTTTAAGATCACTATATTCCTAGGAGAAAATATTAGTGAATTGCTTCATGAGGGTGGAATACTCATAATTCTAGGCAGAAGACAAATGGGTGGATAGATTAATGTATTTCGGATGAGCTGGGCTCCCTATATTAAGTTTACAAACAACATAATCAGTTTCTATTTTGGCAGGCTTGTAACACACATCGTTATGGTCGAATAGTTTCTCTAGAGGCACCAATCCTTTTGGTATATGATTACTAGGCAGCTGGATGATGCTTCCTCAGCCAATATCAGTTTTTAGCTTGGACTGGACGCATTCTTCCATGGTTTCATTTTCTTGGTTGATGCACCTTTCAGCAAATTCCTCAACAACTTGTAAAAACTTGTTAATCTTCTCACCATCTTCAAAAAATCTCAAATATTTGACATTCTTAGGTAGAGACAGTCTATATTTTACCTGAACTTCATATGTCAATTTAGGAGGCAAAGGAGGAATAAATGTGCTAGCATACACAACAAGGGAGTTGGCGAGCTAGTTCTTCAATCTCGGAATATAAGAAATGCTGAAATTAATAAAAGAATCCTTGAGCCTCCATACCTCATCTCTGTATGCTTTCAGCCTCGGATGCTTAGCTTGGAAATTTTTATTGACCTATTGAATAATGAGGTCTGCATCTCCAAAAACTTCCAGGCCTTTGATACCCATATCTTTAGCAGAGCTGAAGCCCAGAATCAAAGATTCATATTCTTCTATGTTATTTGTAACCTGAAAGGTTAATTTGAAAGATAAATGAATGTATTCCTATGTGGGGGATAGAAGGACTATACCTGCCCCAGTAGCTTCCTTAGAGCAAGCTCCATCAAAGAAGATGTCCCAAATTTGTGGGCCTTCTTCCTTAGTGATTTGGCAAATTGTTTTTTTAAGCTGCATGGAGGCCAATTGGGATTCTTCAATATGAATAATATAGGCTCCAAAATCAGTGTCAAAAACATAGATGGGATCATTAGTGAGATTCCTTTCATTGCTAATGATATAAGCCAACTGAGCTTCTCTGTGTAATCTCTTGCTCTCACCTCTGAAAGATGGGACAGTAGCATAGGACAAATCATTTTGTAATGATCCACCTAATCTCTTGATCCAACCTCTGGAAAGTAACATGCCAAACTTGGGGGGTATATCTACTACCACAATATCCATCATCATGCTTTTCATAGGCAGCTGGGACAAAGTGATGGATAGGTCCTTGATTAATCCTAGACACTTCAACTTTCTAGAGCCAAAAGAGAACAGGTCATGATAAGGCTTGGTCATGTCAAGACCCAACTCATCCATGACAACCTTGGGCATTAGATAATGGCTAGATCTAGTGTCCAAAAGGCAATTGTGAAGGATTTTTTCATCAATATTTAGAGAGACATAGAATGATGGAGAACTGTCTTCACAATTTTCAATCATTGGGCTCAGAATAACAACTAGCTTGTCATCTTGCAGATTTACTTAGTCAGTGGAGGCTTGGATGGATTTAAGCTCAAGGGCCTCAAGGATGGGTCTTTTGAAGGACTCATTCTTCACTAATTTAGTCAGAGGCATAGGTATTCTTAGCTTCTGAATTTCTGATTGAATACTGAAAGGAGAAGGAGATTTTTCAAGGCCTCTCACCTCATGAGTTGGAGCTTTGAGGATAAGGGGATCAACTGTTAGTTGTTTTTTCTTATTAGCTTGTTGTACTATAGGGACAACAGCTCTTTGAACAAGATTTTCCTTGGAATTATTTATCTTTGACCTCAAATTATATCTTTGCTAATCTATAGTTTGTATAATAGCTTCACCATCCCATTCTTCGCTGATGGTCATTGAATAATGACTTTTCATTGGCAGTTGAGGTTAAAAAGGAAGCATTGCATTTGTCTTCTGGACAATGGATCTAATCATCTTCTTCAAACTACTCTTCTTCCATGGCTGCATTTTGAAAAGGAGCCTTCACCCTTTGGTCTCCATTGGCATCTTTTCTTCTTTGCAAAATCTGCATTAGTTCTTCTATATGGATTTGGATTTGGATTTCTAGGAGCAAAGGTATTATGCACTCTTCCTTTCCCCAGCTGCTACTCAACCTTTAATTTGGAGAATTTAGAGGCTAATGACTCGATCATTTTGGTTATTTTATCTATCTTAGGATCACAGGATGATGAAGACTTACCCCTCTGTCTTCTTATATCAACATTTCCCTAGAGCATCTCTGCAGCCATGATGTTTGATTCCACTTCCAAGGCTTCATCTTGCATGTAAACCAAAGTAGCACATCGCCTCTCTCTCAACAGTAGGCAGAAGTCAGAATCAAAAGTACTGGCATAGGTGAGTTTAGCAGAGGTAGTAGTTGGTTTTACTTCAGCTAGTATCTTGCTATACATACGGTTAAACCTCTTATTAAAATCAGACAACAATTCACCATTTTCCCTCTTTAAGTTCCCAAACTCAGTGTGGTAGTAGAGGAGATCCTTCTTATCCCCCTAATTCTTTAGGACTGCATCATCTAAAGCTTCAATATCTACTATAGATCTTGGGGTTAGTTCTCTGAACCATTATCTAGCCTTTCCATTTAGGCTTTGAACAAAGACTCTCGTCCACACATCATCTTCACTAATTTCCATATTATCAGCATAGCTATAGAATGACTCAAGATGTTCTTCAGTAGTAACACCTTTAGTTCCAGTGAACTTAGGCCTATATTTCTGATATTCTCTAGTAGGCATAGCATTCAAAGGAGTGGGAAGTATTAGAGGTCCACACCTAGCAGATATGATCCTTTCCATTTTGGTAGGTGCTTGTGGACCTGCCATAGCTGTGGTGGTTAAAAGAGTACTGGCAGTCTGAATAATAGAGGGCTGAGGAGTGATTGATAAGACTAAAGGAGTATGATGGATAGGATCTGAGGTTTCCTTTTGGCTTATAACAAAAGGAGAACCTAAAGAATAAGGAGCTTTATGAATATCTGAGGGTTTTTCTTCACTACTAGTATTAGATGCTATACTCTCAACATGAATTTGTTCTATTACAGGCATTTTTTGAAGAGATATAGGAGATTGTTTAGGTTTACCTGAACTTGATGCTCCTTTCTGCAATACCTTTCTCTCTTTGATGATTTTTTCGGGGTCAGTTACTGGGTCAGCTTGTAGCTTCTGAGGACTTCTCTGAGTATGCCTCACAAACTAATCCAGAACTATGAAGTGGAGTCACCAAGAGGTTTGGCCTCCAGTAGAGTCGTCAGATAGATGATTACAACCAAAAAAGTGCCCAGACTTTGTCTATCATCAAAGCTAGATCTATGTCATTTCCCAGAGAAGCTAAGCTTTAGTTTCCTTTCCCTTGCAACAATCCCAATTATGTTATCATTCCAGGAAACTCTCCTAGGTTGCAGGTTGGAGATTCCTGGTAACATATAATCTTCAATATTGTTCCCATAACTATTGGAATGGATTATGGTTTGGATAAAGTCAGATAATAATTTCAGCTCTATTCTCACTCAAGACATGCATGAACACCCTCA
This sequence comes from Pinus taeda, assembly GCA_000404065.3. Lineage (NCBI taxonomy): Eukaryota > Viridiplantae > Streptophyta > Pinopsida > Pinales > Pinaceae > Pinus > Pinus taeda. Next base: position 167,104 of record APFE030087201.1, read on the forward strand.
AGAATACAAGGCTTTAGGCCACTAATGCTTAATAATTTATAGATTTAATGGATAGATGGAGAATACTGACTGTACCAATAGATAGCATACATAAACATATATGAATGGCCATCTACAAGAAGTAAATGAGACTTGCAAAATCTAATTTATCAATGCAGAGATAAGATGACAGTTATCTGGCATTAGAGACAATAGAAAATCTAAATAACCTATTCAATTGCAAGCATAGAACAGAAGAGAAAATGGAAATTTAACATATAATGGAAAAAGAAGCTTATATTGCTAGAATGGAGATGAGAAGCTTTAAGGTACAGAGGAGGAACAATCTCTAGAATTTGAACCCCTATTACATTTGCTTTCTGTTAGCACCTAAATCCGCCTCAGGCTGAAAGAAGGCAAAATTCAGGGTAACCACAAACCACGCTCAGTCTGGTAGCTAGTCCTATGAGAACATAAGAGGGCTCTCTCCGAGTCACACTCAGTGACTAAGTAAATGAAATGGCCTGAGATGACTTACAATGAACTATTTGTCTTAGGCTAGTAAGTGAAAATGAAAATAAGGAGTGATTTTTATGAATGACTGTGTTTTTGGGATGTTATGGGACCACTGGACCTCAATGAACATAGAACCTAACATAAAGGCACGGATTATTTCGTAGGCAAGGTAGGCGGAAAGCATAGCAATTTTAGTTTTAAGATATGGCGGAATGAAGACATTGATTAAGAAGGTGAAAAGGGCATGGGCAACATGAATCCTTTTCAACAGAAGAATGAACACTGTACAAAAAATTTTCCCATAGGTAGAGCAATAAAATTGAATTCTACCTAATCTCACTCGAAAAATTTCACCAGAAATGAATATGAAATGAACTATGAAACATAACATGTTACATATGAGACATAAGAGACACACTTGCTACACTCAACCACATGAATCTCATGAAACAGAGCTACTTCCTTTCATTAATTCTCTGTAAAAATATACAGTGCAGGAACGAATTTTCTTTCCCACAGTCCCCCAGAAGTTACAAGCCAACGCATCAATTTCAAATGGTTTGCATACAATATATAGAAAGTGATATGGAGAGATAGAATTCCCAAGGGTTGGGGAGTTACTCGAATCATTACAAATTGAAGGTGGAGAGCAAAACAGTAGCTACAGGTGCAGCGCCACAAACATGACAAATGGCTCGGTGGCCCTTTGCCTTCCTTTTCCACTTGGATAATTGACCATCTGGAGTGAAAATACTTATAAAACTACCTTAGGTGCTGAAAAACGGAAGTACATATGAGTGGGACCACTTACAAAAAGTCGAGAAGCGAAATTTCAATAAAATGGAGTCATTCTGGCCTTTTTTCCTATATGTGTCGCGCTCCTTTCGTGTATACGTTGCGCCACTTTGAGGCCAGTTTTGAGGGCCTTCTCGGAGTCCAAATTGAGTGCAGGATAGCTCGTTCGAAAGCCTATATTGTTTACTTTTCAACCCCACCATAATTTTTGAATTTGAAGTTCAATTTCCCCTCCAAAAATTCATCCTCCCAAGACTGCTTCCTGTGTGTCAAAATAGGGGCAATGAGGCCATTTTGGAGTGTATTGTGCCCTTTTGGTGGCCAAGATCTTCTCCAAATTTCTTGCTCCCAGTGCCAATAATTTTTATTTTGCATGCCAAATCCAAAAACGCAAACCATTTCTCATTTGGAGCTCCCAATCTTACGCGTCGCACTGGTGGCGCGACACATATAGAGAAAAAACCTATGTTTGTGCCAAAAAATTCTCATGCGACCAAAATTGTCAAAAATTTCTTGAAATTTGGGCTAGAGGTTCTCTATTGAGTTCTATGACATGCCAACGAAGCTTCAGCCAAGATTTGAAGCTGATCTTGCTGTTTTGCCTCTTTTTCCTCTTTTGTTGCTTTGCTCAATTTTTCCTTCAAATTCCTATTTCGTGCCTTGCAAACCTTGTTCCGTGCCCAATAGTGGTTTTTTTATGTTCCTGAGTATGTCCCGGTCCTTGGTTGCTTTTTCCAACAAATTCTCTAAGTGGATGTGGATCCTCTCCAGCCAAATCTCTCAATCAGCCTCTATCTCCTACTGAATAGGTGTCTTCTCATTTAGGCTTCTTTGGGCAGCCTACTGGTCTTCACGGATGTTTTGCAGCTCCATGATCTCATGCTGGTCCTCAAGTTGCTTGTTTCTCTACTCCAGGTACTTCATGTTCCACTTGGCCCTCTCCAAGTGAAGGGACAAGGCCTCAATCTCTGATTGCTGCTCCTGGATGATCTCTTTGAGCTCTGCAGTTGTCGATTATGTATCTATCTCATCATCATGAAGGAGAACGAATTTGGTGTCTCGTTCACCTGATGGCTCACCTGAAAGCCCCTCCTCATGCATTGGCTCCTTACTTCTATGTTGTTCCTATGTCATCAATGCCGGAAGCGAGGCCCCTTCCACCACGCGTGGAGATAACACTCGCTTTGCTGCTGCAAACAAATGCCTACTGCGTCTCTGATAGGTGATGAATTCTAGCACACTAGCAGTCTCATGGCGCTCATAACCTCATAGTCTGATGAATGCTCAGATTCCATGGCTGCTATATAAAATACCTTTGAGGACAAGAGGACTATTGTTTATGAACTGTACTTAGGCTACCTTTTGATGATGGTGAAGTTGGGTGTTGCTTTTGTGATATCTACCACCAAAGGGAACAATGAAACAAAGGGAGTATTAGGAGGGGAGTAATGTGATGGGAGTAGGGAAGTTTGTTTAGGGATATGTAGGGGGTTTTGGGTATTTGATAGGGTAGGGTTTTTGGAGTTAGGAAAATTTATATGGGGTAGGGTTTGTGGTTTTACTTTTGACAAATGTGAGGAGGGGATAGGGAATAGGATTTTAGTAGCATTTTAGGATAGGGAGAAATGGAAAAGGTAGAATAGGGAAGAAGGGAATGAGGGCAAGAAGGAAAAATGAAAAAGGAGGAAGAACCTTGGCACCAACACAATGAGTTTGTAACCCTAACAACATTTTCTTTGATGATTTTAGGTAGTAGGGTCTAAGAGTTTTTTGTGCAACCATAAACCGCCATTAACTATCATCATACTAACATAAAAATGGATGAAACAATGAGAGATTGACCCCTCCTGGCAAATTCAAGGGATTTAAGGCAATTGGTTGCAAATTCTGAGCAAAATCAGCCTTGGCAGCTCTATGCGCTGTGCCTTCCATGTGCATCACGACAGTGTAATTTTACACTGGAAATTCTCCCTCTGTGCGGCGGGCTCTCTATGTGTGTCACACCCTTTTCTAGGTGACTGTTTGAGGCCTTCTCAATGTCCAAATTGGGCACAGGATATCTTGTTAAGAAGGTCTTTGAGTATACTTTCCAACCCAACTATAATGTTTCAATTTGGATTTCATTTGCCCTATCAAAAATCAAATCTCCCAATACTGGTCAAAATGTGCCCAGTGAGTCTGCCTCAAGGCAGAGTGCTGTTACAGTCAACTTTTGAAGGTGTTCCTCAACTCCAAATTGAGCTGATGATAGCTCATGGAAAATATCTTTGCATCTAGTTATCAGTTTACTTATCAAGCAAGTCATTTGGCCAACCAAGATAGGAGAAAACTTGATTTTCGCAAGGTCACTTCAGAGGTGTATCAATTCTCCCAAGGCGATTGTATTTTTTACATTTCTCTAAAACCATGACACCTGTGTAAAAAGTGAAGGATTGTTTTCTTCCTTGGCCTGTTTTGGACAAAAACCTCTCCCAGTTTTACCAAATTCATCTTTTCTAAACATCATTAGAGTGAAAACTACCCCAATGTGTGGAACAAGAGATTTGTCAAAATGAAGCGAAATGAAGGGGATAGGGAGCTTATAAATTCTTGAGGAAATTTTGGGAAGTAGGGAGGGATGTTAGGAAGTAGGGAAAAGTGGAATCTTAGAAATTGAGTGAGGGGAAGAGGTCCAAAAAGGAAAAACACATGCCCAACCTAGAAAATTGCCAGGTTGTAGCAAGAAACTAGAGTTTGTGCGAAAATGAGGAATTTAGGGGATCTCAGTGATGAGAAGTGTTTGATAAGGTACTTTAAGGATAGGGGAAGGTGTATGAACATTAGAATACAATTTTTTCTGATGATTTGACCGTCCAAGATAAATTGCCTTCAAAACCCTGGGAGAAGGAAATGACCTTACCTAGGCGCAACTGAAGCATGAACAAGTGTAAAATGACCCAGTGGAACTTGACATGATGATGACAGCCCTTTGAATGATGGTACACTCAGTTGAATGGTGACATGGAACGTCATTTGGACAAATTTGGAAGGAGTACAAGCAAACCCTAGACCTAATGCCTAGTGACCAAATTTTTCTTGAAGACTCACTGAAATGACAAAATTTGACCTTGACACCTTAAAATCACTTCTGTAAGAGCATGTTTGATCACTAGAGGAAGGCTACAAAGACTGAAACTAACACTTTCAACTATTTATAGCTCCTTACAATGATGTTGAGCCTTCTGAGGCTTAAGAGGTCTTAATCTATCCCTCTATCCTGTTTAACTGTTTAATCTCTGACTAGGGAGGCATGGCTTTGAGGTTTCTTCTTCTAACAGAAGAATAGCCAAATTCAGATACTTTGGATAGTTTTTTGCGCTATCTGGGAGTTCTCTCATGCGAGAGATGCCCCATAATGTTTGTTTCTTTTGAATAAGCTGCGTTGTTGATGCCTCATGGCCGATTCTATTTCAGGCTAGCTGCACGTGCTCCATGACTATTTCTATTTAGGGTGAGCTATGTTGCAATGGAAGGGCTATCGGGCCTCTTTTTTCCCTTTAAATATTTATAATGATTGTTTTTCCGTTAAACGCATAAAAACATAGCAAATTTGTGAAAATCCTTCCCATCTTTGTCCTTTTCGAACTTAAAAAATCCTTAGATATGGATTATTCTCCTCTCGGGTCTGTGCTTTTAGTGATAACACATCTCCACCATTGATCTAGGAGACCTAGATCTAATGGTGGTGATCCATTTCAGGTGCCTCTTTTGTACTGGAGTTAACTGCCCAATGAGGGTGGTTTTCTCTCTCCTCATCTTTGACATGTGGTAGCCACTATTTGGAATTGGGTGGATCTTGGCTTAAACAACTTACCACCCGCGGCCCGCCCGAAATCCTACCTATTTCACAATTTCTTTCTATTTCAAAAATGCACCAAAACATTGAAAATCATTAAAAAATGGACTTTGGCGGACTTCAAAATTTATATTTTTCACTTCCCAAACCCTTTCAGGTCTGGGCTTCATATCGCATTGCCCCAGGCTTCCTTTGTTTTTCATTTAAACAATGAAAATATACAAAAATATTAAAAAATGGGCTTTTTCAGACTTGAAACTATATATATTTTTCTTCCAAAACCCATCGGGTCTAGGTCTTATCACATTGTGCACATATATGTAGAGGCCCTGCTCCATGGTGATCGCCATGTCGCTCATCCCAGAGGTCTTCCATATTTCATGGTGCATGTCCCCACCAATTACGACCCACCGATATGATCATCGGCGATCGCTAATCGACGGTGTCTTGCGCCCAACTTTAAGTTGTCCTCTCTACTCAGTCGATTGCGATTAGCTGCTTAAATTTGGGCTATTGATCAGCCAGATCTAATGGTTGATGTGCATTGCCATGCTCAAGCTTATGATACTTGGTATTTTGACTATTTTAATGTTTTTTATCTTCTCGATAATGTTTTTCTGCCTTTTTAAGGGCTTTCCTCCTGCGACTGTTGGGATTTTTGAATGATCCTTATGCAAATTTTGAAATCTTTAAGAGCATATTTGGATCCTTCGGCATGATTATGCTGTCTTATGGAGACTTCAAAAAGCATACTTGGATCCATTTTTGGGCCAAATGCTTCCAAGGCTAATAGGCCCTATGTTATTAAGGAGATTACCGATGGTGGCGTGGTCAAGATGGTTAAGTTGAACAGTGATCCCTTCCCAAGAAATGTGAATGGTAGTCGATTGAAGCCATGCACAGATGGCCCGACCATCTGAATAGGTGATAGAAGCATAGTATTAGCGCTCCAGGTAGCTGAAAGGAGGCATGGGACTATAAATTACATTGCCTGGGTTGGGGAGCGGCGCAATTTCAAGATTGCGCGAAGCAGCAAAGTTTCATAGGGTTTGCGACAGCACGAAGACAGTTGCACTAGCACGCAGGTCCATCAAAAATTGACCGTTAAAGTCATTATTCATGATTTGATGGTCAGTTTGAGGCCAAATGGAGCAGGCGACATGCATTTAAGATGAACTTTCTAGCTTAGATTCTTGAAAATTTGCCACCAATCTAGCATTAATGGGTCAAATGTGGGGGGAACAGTCGAACTTGAATTCAAAATGCCCTATAAATTACAAGCAGTTGTCTAGCAAAAAACACTTGGCATTTTGAAAATCCAGTTGTTGCGCTATCAGTTGTGTATGGACCTTATAAATTTTGAGGCTTTGAGAGCAAGTTCACTGTTTGAGACATTGTTGAAGGAGATGCAGGACCTCTTGACTAGAATGACGTTGACACTCGAGGATGCCGCATGGGAAATTGTAGTAGTAGAAGCCCTAGAGAGCAATAGAGCAATAGTTGAGCTCCCTAAATCACCCAGAACACCAAGACCTAAGAAGGATAAGGAGGCTATGATCCTAGTGTCCGTCTCACCACGAAACCCATAGAGGACCAAGCTCAACTTGCAGGAAAAGGGGAAGGCTATTAATTTGGAGGCTAACGAGGAGGAATCTGAAGAAATCCTGGTGGATGAGGAGGACGTGGAATGGAAGTTGAAACCCAAGGTGTAGACCCTATTACCCAGTTACCTGAATATGTTCCTCCGCGGAAGGGCAAAGCAAGGGTGCCAAAGGACATCAATGAGAGAAAGAGCTCCCTACAAACTGCATTGCTCCCACATGATATTGTTTTTGAGGGGCCGCACTTAGGGCGAGTTCCTGCACTAAAGTTTGAATATTGGGACCTTGCTGATCATGAGAAATTCCCACATTTAGCTACTGAGGAGCTAATGTGCTGATGGATTCGCGCGATAGAGGGAACGATTGAATTAGAGCCACGTACATGGCTCAAGGGTGTAGCGAAACCCTAGTTGCTAAACCTGCTCTAGGTGCCACATTACGACCGTGCCCTAGTGACCATCTTCATTATCAAGCAGTTTCTCTACTTGGTGCATGATGAATGTTTATGGCTGGAGGAGCCCATTCCCGTGATAGATAACTTGATTCATCGGATCACATGGCTACCTTACTCAGGGGAGGATCCAGCCAACATATCAGAGGGAAAAGGTGATGAGTTGGCCCTCATGGAAGTGATGAAGAAGAAGTTAAAGTTGGAGAAGAAGAAGCTGGGATATGCCATCTCCAACATTAACAACCCTGCAGTCAAAGTCACAACACAAATTTTAGCAAGGAAGGTGATGTGGAAGGGGCACAATTATCTATGCAACGAGTTCCTTGTGAACTATCGCGAGGCACAGGAGTAGGGAAAGACATTCCATTACATGTGGCTTTTCCTCTCGATCGTACTAGTAGCATGGGACCTCCCCAAAGACAGCCAATTCCCTTTGATCACATAAACCTTCTAGAGGCAGCGAAGTATACTTCATTGTGGGCGACCAGGGGTGCACAACAAATAAAAGAAAGCAAGATCTTTTGGATCTTAATGGAGATGAATATCTGAATGGGGATCAATCACAAGCCACAGTTGTCACCCACAATATACACCAGTTTGCAGAGCTTTGCAGAGTTCAAAGAGGATTTCCACCATGTCTTTATTAGGGTGCTAAAGGACCCTACAAAGAGATGGCATAACCTACCATATCTAGTGACTGATGATTTATTTTTCATAATCCTCAAGTCTTGGCTGCCGAAATGGCATGCTCTAGTAGGCTCCGCGGTGGAAATGGAAAATTCTACTGCGCAATGTATGAAGGAAGAAATCAAGCTCCAAATGGCGTAGTTGGCAGAGAAGCATAGAAGGGAAGAAGAAGATGCGAAGGCCCAGATAGTGTGCAACACTGCAAAATTGGCGGAATAGTAGCAAAAAGGAGGAGAAGACCACGAAGGACAGAAGTCACCTTCACTAGGGACTGAGGCAGAAACAAAGATTAAACAAGGTGATACGGACCTGCAAATAACGTCTACCCAACTCAAGTGTCTGCTACCATGAGAGTAGGAAATGCCACGAAAGAAAACCAAGGCATCAAAGACATCTTTCGACCCAATCACCCTCATTGGGGGGGATTTGCATGATATCAGAGAAATGGTGAGGGATGTCACCACAGAGTCCCTCCAACAATTCAAAGAGTAGTAGCAGTTAGTATTGGGGGCTCCCTAGACAAAGTTGCAAGAGTTGTAGGTTCACACTCCACAAGCTGGCACAATTTCCACCAACCTCACGATTAGCACTTCAGCTACTTAAGAGATGTTGTGCACAAGGGTGACTAACACGATAGTGCTACTAGAAGGGGTGCTCACTACTAAAAAGGAGGCCGATAGGCCCACGGTTAGCAGTCTGAAAGGGGTAAGACTGAATATGACTACGCTCGCTCAAAAGCTGCTCTACCTCTTGCAAGATGAAGTCACTGTGGAACTCAGAGCTCAAGACAGTCATGCTCTACAGGTGATGAATGAACAACGCATCAACATCAAGTAATTAGGCCTAAAGTGCAAGAAAGCATTAGAGTAGAAGAAGCAAATAATACAACTAGTCGAGGAAGCCTGTGGAATGGTCCCAGAGTTGGACATTCAGGCAGAAGAACCGGTATAGGCCCTTGTCCGCAAGTTGGCCATAGCGGTGCATGACACTTGAGAAGAGATGGCCTGGGTTCAATTGGAGTTGAACCTCCAAATCGTAGAATTACAATTGTGGGCTCAACCCTCAACTCCACTAAAAATTAGGGAACATCATACCATTGGTGTTACAACAGAAATAGCAACGCTCGACAGTGTAGTAGCAGACTACATGAATCTTTTTGAACAATCATTCGAGGTCCTCACCACCCTACAAGAGGACCCGAATGTAGAGCACCTGGAGATAGAGGCGCGTGAGCTACAGTAAAAATATGACGAGGTCAAAGGGACTGCGCAGACAATTTCCCTCACATAGAGGCTCGTACAGATGCAGGAGGTAAAGGTGCTCAAGGAACAGGCAAATGTATCTTGGCATAAAGAAGTGGTCTTAAAAGAGCGCTTATAGCCATGGATAGACAAGGGTTATGTGATCGGAACCTCCACTGAAGGAAAGCACGCACAACCGCAGGAAGCTCAGTAGAAGGTTCAGGGCATCAGTTCAACAACAGTCACTGAGCAGCGCATGGAAGAAGTCTAGCAAATGGCCACTTAGTGTGTTACTAAAGTTGCAGTGATCCAAACGGAGCTTGGATGTCTTCACGATAAGATCTCCACACCTAAAAAGTGCTCAAGGGTGAGTCACGATGTTTTTGTTGGGGGCCTGTTGGGTGTAGGATCCCCCAAGGGAAGTTTTGGGGCCAAGAGCCCATATTTTGGTTGTAATTTTGTAATCCAAGTGTAAAGACTCTGCATTTTGTGGTCGCAGAGAAGGTATATGTTAAAGAGTCATATGGTTGTCCGCACTTATTTTGGAAATGTAATGTCGGTTGTAAAAGATCTACCCATGGTCCGCGAACCATGGGATTGTATAAATAGAGTTAAGCTCTAAGTAGTTAGAGGAATCAATAAACCAAGAAGGATCAAACATGTATGAAAGATATATCTGAAGTAGAAGTCTAATTCTTGGGTTGTAGTGTAGCTAGAGGCTCTGCAACTGAGTGCGAAGAGGCCTAGAAGTCCACAACTGATTGCGCAAGGCAAATTGAGTCTGTAATTGTTTGGAATTATCAATAAAGAGAAGTATTCTACAATTTCTGTGTCTTTATTTCCTGTTTATGCATATGATTATGTTGGGTATTATTTTCACTTATAATGCTTATATGATGTGCGAATATATGTAATTGTGTTGTTTAAGAGTATGCAAGTAAGAACATCTATTTACATGAAGCTAACTAAGACCTATTAATAACACAAGTAAGATACTTAACGTAGTTTGGAAAATATTGCAACTTACTACCCTAGCAACGTGAAAGTATATCAGCCCTAGGTTAGGGCTACGTGAAACCAAATTGTACCCTTTCAGGAAGGCACTGAAGGGTGGAATAGAGGGCTAAGCAAACTACGTGAAGGCAGGTATAGCCGAAATAAACTGAAATCACATCCATCTCAAGGGTGCACAAACTTGGTTCCAACATTTGCCCAAACTGCTTCGGGTCAGACTTCAGTCCACGGTCTGAGGGCTGAAGCTGAAAGGGCTACTAGTGTATGGATGTGCTTGGATAACCAACACTGAACATAGGTTAGGCCCCCACAAGCCAAAAATTTACCAGAACTCTTACTGAACAATCATTTCCTTCACCAATATATCCTGAAGGAAAACCTCGCTATGCAACAATGAGATTAGGGAAATTATCACACTTAATTTGCAATGGATATAAGAGATGCAGTAAAACATTTGATGCTTATCCTCTACCTTCTTATTTATAAAAATACATAACAATATTATTAAGTAACTGAAATGATCAGAGCTATGAGAAAGAGCTATAAATAAAAGCACCAATCAAATGATTAAAGCATAAAGCAAAAATCATGAAGCAAAATTGTGAAATGAAATTGCAAAGCTATATGAAGTCATGCTCACAGACTATGGAGAAAATAAAATGCAACAAAATAATTCTAAGAGGTTTGAGGCAATGGACTGGTTGGTGAGCCCAACGACCCAACTCATTACCCTTGCAGCAATTAAATCACAGTGCAAGCAGATTTATAATAAACATAAATGTAAGTAGAATGCCAAAATGTATATTAATATTGAAGTCTTGTTACATCATGAATGAACAAGCTACGCTTCTATCCAGTGGTCCCCTCCAGGGATCATCCCACTAGGCATACAACTACTCCTTCCCTACACAATCAGAAACAATCCTCCTTCTACAATGAAGTGTGCTTTACAATCTACAATCTGCCATCATGCACACCTACGTAACTCCTCCTTTTATACTATTTTTACATGATCATTTCCTTAGCAAATAAAATGGGGATTGAATCCCAGCTGACATTCATCAATCGAATATTACTATAACTATTTACCTATTTAATTAATTAAGGTCAGACATGGATTTCCCAAATATGGTCGTTTTCTGCAATTCTAGAAAAATCGGCTTTTTTCAAGAAACCGCCTAAAAAATGTGTATCTCCTTAACCATTACGAATTTGGGAAATTTGTTTGGAGGCATCTTGTTTTGTTATATTTACAAAAATAATATCTATCATAATTTTCTGGTTCAGCTCCATTTCCTCAAAAATCATGCCCGAAACTCTGTTTGAAATCTGAGATCCTAAAATTCTAGAAAAAAGGTCTATTTTTATAAAACTTCCTCAAAGAACCTTATGTAACTTTTCAACCATTACGAATTTTAGATATCTATTTTAGGCTTAGTTAAATTTCTATATTGGGACCAAACCCCATGTCCCAGAATTTCTCCATTGTCCTTCACTTGCATGGAAAACGAGGCGGAATTTGGAAGTCTAGAAACTACTACGAATTCGGGGTAGAGAAATTAATTATTGCCTAAAAATAAATCCATACGACCTAGGTATATCTTAGCTTATGTGGAAGTTTTCAAACACCACTTTGAAAAAAAACCTCTTTCCTATTTGCTTACAAATGTATGAATGTATGAAAGCCCCAAATTGGTGCAGGAATGTTGGTGCAGGCGTGTTGTATGATATGGGAAGGTGAATGTAGGGCCAAGTCTTGCTGGAATATGCATAAAAACATGATCAACTAATTTTTATTAGTAAAGGTCCATGGCAAGCTATCAAATCCAACAACATTAGTTGGTACAGGAACTGCTAGTGCAACAACTGCTAGTACAGGAACTGCTAGTATAGAAATGTTAGCACCTACCACAAAAGAGCCTAAAATTAATCAAATATTCATATTAAATACTATTCAAATTAACAAAACAAGAATAATTCATAAATCAATAATTGTTAGTTATAAATGCCTCTAAATAATAACTTAATAATGTGTAAAAAGAATAATAATGATTATAGACACTTAGTACAGGCATAAAATTTGTAAGTAAAATCACGAAAAATTTGGACAAAATTGAGGCTACACATCTGGCACACATATATTATCATTGAATATAACCAATCCATTTGTTGTAAGGAAATAATCTATATCTTTTCCACCTGCACCTATACCAACACTTGTACCTATACATGTACCACTACATGTACCTATACCACCACCCGTACCTGTACTTTGCTGCAAGCTGTGAAAAATCTCCATATACATCACATCCTGCTCACCTACCTGCAAGATCCTATCCTATAATTTTGTCCCATAGCATCTCATAGCTACTGAGTGATTTACCTATATCTTCCTGCTAAGAGCATCTACCAACCTGTTCTCTTTACCTTTAATATACCTGATCTCAAATTGAACTCACTGACAGTGGCCAACCATCTATCTTTCCTATGATTTAGATTCAGTTGGTCATAAAAATACCTCAACCCAATGTGATCACTCATCAACACAAAGGTCCTTCCCAGAAGATAGTGCCTCAACATCTCCAATGCATGTATGATCGTTGCCAGCTCAAGATCATGTGTGGGGTAGTTGTGCACTTGATCATTTAGTTTTCATGATTCATAACATACCACCTATCTATCCTGCATAATGACTCCACCAAGTCCTTTCTTACAAGCGTTTGTGCATACTTCAAAATTTTTTTCCCGATCTCCAATGTTTAACACTGATGCATGTGCCAACAACTGCTTGAGCTACTGAAAAGTAGCCTCACACTCTTTCCATTCAATCTTCTTACATTTTCTCTAAAATGATGTCATAGGATAAGAAATCCACGAGAAGTTCCTGATGAACATCCTGTAATGGCCTGTGAACCCCATGAAAGATCTCACCTCGCCTGCATTTCTAGGAGCTACCCACTCATGATGGCCCTTATCTTTTCTGGATCTACTACAATGCCCTCCTTGGAGACAACATGTCCCAATTAGTGTACCTCAGTCTGAAAGAAACTACACTTGCTAAGCTTAGCATACAATTGATGCTCTCTCAACAACCTCAATAGTGTTGTTAAATGCTCAACATGTTCTTCCTCATTTTTAGAATATAACAGTCTTTCATCAATGATCACGATAACAAACTTATCCAAATATGGATGCAACACACTATTCATCAAACACATAAATGTAGTTGGTTCATTAGTTAATCCAAATGGAAATATAACAAACTCATAATGCCCATACCTCGTCCTGATAGTTGACTTGTAAAAGTCCTCCTCTTTGATGCATACCTAGTGATATTTGGATCTCAGATCAATCTTCGAGAAAACTACTTCTCCCTTCAACTGAGTAAACAAGTCACCAATCCTTAGTAATTGATACTTGTTGTTGATGGTCACTTTGTTCAACTACTTGTAGTCAATGCATAATCTAAGAGTGTCATCATTCTTCTTCACAAACAATACGTTGCATGCCAAGGTGATACACTTGTCCTAGTATACCCCTCATCCGACATATCTTTCAACTACAACGTCAATTCTGCCTACTTATGTGTACTCATCCTGTAAGGTTCCCTTTATGTCGAAGTTTTCCTTGGAACCAACTCACTGAAAAAGTCTACCTCCATGTGAGGTGGAAACTATGAAATATCCTTAAGAAATACTTCTTGGAACTACTGTAGAACTAGGTACCTGATCAAAACATCTGCATCATCAACTTCCATACCTTTGCCACTAGAAATTTCCATGACAAATAATACACACCCTTTTCTGCAACTACACTTTGCCTGCATAGCTGTCACCATTGTAACTAATGTTTCTTTCTTCTTACCCTCCAAAACTCGTGGTTCCCCATTGTTGTCCAAACGCCCAATGGATTTTCCATAACAATCCACCTTGGTTATATGAAGATACAACCAATACATGCCCAACAACATACTCTATGATCCCAATGGTAATACATTCAAATGTGTTGTGGTAGGCATACCATTCAAATCAAATGCACAAGCTCTTACCCAATGATGAAATCACTTCTTTGTACTTGTATCCAACTACACTAACCAAGACTATTCATATAATTCCTTACTCAAACCATACTTATACACCCAGTCAGGACAAACATAGCTATAATTAGATCCAGGGTCAACCAAAATAAAAATAAGTTGATCACAAAGCATAATTTCCATCTCAATGATAGATACTTGATGGTCTTCTTGTTTGTTATCCAAAACTGCATAAATACGAGGAAGGCTCTGACCAATATCCTCAACAGTCTGTGCCTCCTATGCACTATACATTTGAGACTCACCACACTGATATTGTTGAAAATATCTCCTGTGATGATCTCCTCCACAAGTCCATCAATGCATGAGCTCCTTATTCTACTCCTTTGTTTGAATTCCTTGTCCCCTGTTTGATGCATTGAACTTCTTAGGTGGTGCAACATTATCTTTATTAACTAAATCCTGAGGGGTTACTCGCTTCTTGTCCCATTTCCCTTGTTCTTTTAATTACCATTCCAGTCTAGCTTAGTATGAGACTTGTACTTCGATTGTTCATAAAAATGTTTTAGGTTTTAGATGGCCTCATCTAATGATCTAGATTCATCGAACTCAATCCTATATTTAATGTGATCAGTAACCCACAAGGGAATCTCTGAATCTTGGCCTTCTCCTCCCTAAGCTAAGGCATATACATCAGTAGCTCTAAGAACTTGCTAGTGTACTCCTCATATTTCATAGATCCCATATGTATCTCATAGAATTCATTTACCCTATCATCAAAGTATCTCTTTGATAGGTACTTCTTCTTAAGTAGCCACTCAAACATATTCCAAGTGAAGTCTTGCTCATGCAGACTTCTAGCATTACTCATGTTTTCCCATCAAATGCAGGCTTTACCTCTCAGATTGAATGTAGCTATTATGGGTTTCATGTTGTCTGAGTAATCATGAAATCTTAATAACTTACATATTCCAAGAAACTGTCTCTCCATACTACAATTTCTTCATCTCTCCATCAAAATTAGGTGGATTTTCTTTCTTAAACTCATCCCAAAAATATCCCCCATTGCTTCTCCTATAAGGATGACAATAATTTTGATCATCATCCCTGTCAGAATTAAAACTAGAATAGTACCTATGTCTATCACCTCTCCTATCCAGAGTATCCAACAATATTCCATTCCTAAGGATGTCATCTCTATCTAACCTATGATCAGCAGTGACCTACTGCCATATTACCAATTAGTTTTGTCCACCTGCTCATGGATGATATGAACTAGTCCTTGTCACTGCAATTCTGATAAACTCTGAAGTATCACTTCATTTACCTCTGCACATTTATCTTCTTCTTGTATCATTCGGTCATTGTCTTCCTTACAACTCCTTATTTTTTCTTTTAAGCTTCTCAGTGTATCTCCCAAATTGGAATAATTCCCAACACCATTTTTATCATCTAATCCATAGGGAGGGTGTTGGTAGTCTACCATCTTTCTACCCATTTTGATATTCTTCTTGTAAGGAATATCATGCCATCTAAACCAAATCACAATAAACCAACGTACCTTAGTATAGTTTGGGGAGGATGCCCCATCTGTAAGATCAACAAATCAACATGATACATGTATAACATACTCATTACAACATATAGAAACATAACACATAAGAAATATAACCATATAACCATCAGTCTAGCTAGAGTCTTGTCATCAATGCATGACCATGTCCACTACACATACCATGATGTCATGGATGACAACAACCACCATACTACTGTGCACTTGACAACATGTGAACATTTTTTAGGTCCCTATACTACTAGTGTAACCCCTTATTGTTATTAGTTCAACCCCCTTATTATATTGTTGTGCCCATGTAGTCCTCATATTATTATTATTGTTCCACATAGAAGCCCACTATTTTTTTTGTTGTTCCCTTACATTATTATTGTTATGTCAGCTCTGATTATATTATGACCCCTTAGACTCCTACATATAGAAACGAGGTCTTGTCATTTGTATCATCTAAGAATTATTCATTTGTGTAATGTAAAGGAGGTTTCCCCCTTGAAGAGGCTGACTTCTAAGTCATTGATCTATCTTTTATATCTTTTTTCTGAGTTGGTTTCATAACATTTGGTATCAGAGCCTTGGATTATACGGTTTAACTGCTCTAAATAGGTCATCGTGGTATTTTCGCTATAACGTTTTCTCTACGACATTTCAGAAGCTAGAAAAAAAAAAAAAACCATTTGAGCCAAAAGCTTTCTAAATATTAGTTACAAATTTCAGATCTTGTCGTGCTATATTTTCGGATATATGATATGAGGAAGTTAGGGTTTTTGCAAGCTCCAACATTCCATCTCAAACAGGTCATCATGGAATTTTATCTATAATAGTTTTTATAGGAAGGTTCAAACTCTAAAATTAAAACCCATTTGACCCAAAAGTGTGGTGAAACTCGAGCCCAAATTTCAGATCTTGTTTCGCTATATTTTTATGATACGATCCAAGACATTTAGGGTTTCTATAGGCTCTGAAATTACATCCAAATAGGTTACCTTGGGAAAATCTTCATAACTTTCTCTCTGAGCATCAAATTGAAATTTCATAAGAATTTGTAGAAATAAGACAGAAGACACTTTTTGTTTATTGTTTCCATGTCTGAATGTATAGTGACACATTGAACTTCGTAAAATTTCTCTCTACTGAAAAAATATAAAATCAGGTCATCTCGAGAGATTGGGCATAACTCTTTCTTGGAGAATCCAATTGATATCAAACTGGTGGCATTGGAAATAGGACATAAAGGTCTACTGCAAATCACAAGTTTAGAAATTGGATATCCGAAATTTCAAAAATACAATAGATTCATGATCGAATTCTAAAAGAGAGAAAAGGAATGACTCAAATCAAGAAAATAGAAGCACGTAGTAAGAAAAATTAGATGGATGATTTGAAGAATGCAGTCGAAGCTAAGATAAAAAGTTTTATATATGCCATGGAAGCTAATATCAATGGTAGGGAAGAATATTTGAAGAAAGGCATGGAATATGTGAAGAAAGAGATGGAAGGCTTGAAGGAAGGTGGGATAAAGTTGCTACAAGAAAGGCCTCCTAATGATGAAAAAGTAGAAGAGGAAACCTGTGATGAGAAAAAAATAAATTTTAATCATGATTTCATAGAATCTAACATTGGATTGAATACGCACCATGTTCCAAATATCAATATGAGGAATTTTGATGGCAAGGATCCCATAGCTTGGATACTACAGATGGAGAATTATTTTTATCTACATGATGTGCAACTGTTACAAAAGGTACGTATTGCATCTTTATATTTAGAACTGAATCAATTTTTCGTGTATAAAGGAATTTTTTCTCATAAATCACTTTTAAACTGGTCAATTTTCATGGAGGAAATGATAGCACATTATGAGGATAAAAAGAGAAACACCTTCCTTATCCAATTGATAAATCTAAAAAAAAAGGGTTCAATGGCAGAGCACATTGAGGACTTCCAAAAATTGAATATAACGTTAAATGATATTCAGAGAAGCAACAGATTGATGTCTTCATAGGGACTTTAAAGGATAGCATTCAACATGAGGTTCACCTTTGGGAACCTATTTCATTAGAGAAGGAATACAGGTTGGCAAGAAAAATTGAAAGAAAAATTATGGCAACAAGGAAGCCTACCACTCATACTATAAATATGGAAGTGCTCTTGCTCCTAGCCTTTCACCACCTACAAGATTGAGACCACAACAATTGGAAGAAAAGGGAGATAAATGGATTTATTACAACTATGATATACAATACACTAAAGGTCATAAGTCTACTAAGAATAAATTAATTTACATAGATGGGGAGGAGGAGCAAGAAAAGGAACAAGAAATGTCAAAATAAGAAGATATACACCAGGAACCAATCCCAGAGAAAGAAGAAATGAATCTGAACATATCTTGCAATGCATTGACATGAATTACCACTCCTCAAACTGTCGAGATAAAAGGGAATATCAAGAAGAAAAAGGTAACAGTGTTGATTGATTCGAGTAGTACCCATAAATTTATTCATTGGAAGATAGCCATGGAATTGAATTGCTTCATATATCCAACACCAGAGTGTCAAGTAATGGTTTCAAATTGAGGAACCATACATTTCTTTGGAAAGTGCCATAATATCAAGCTATCCATGGGAGAATATGTCCTTAATAGCCCAATCATTTCCATTCCAATGGGTGGTGCGGATGTTGTACTAGGAGTTCAACGGCTACAATCTTTAGGTACGATAGCTTTTAATTTTCAAGAACGTTTCTTGAATTTTTTTTGGGAAGGAAAGGAGGTTAAATTAAGGGGTATTGCAGGGAAACCAGGAAAGTTAATTAGCTCTAAAATCATGAAAAATGTTCTAAAGAAATAACAAAGGGGTGAAATTGCACAATTATGTTCACTAGAGGTACCAACATCGAAATTATCTATTTCTACAGAAATCCAAAAAGTTTTGGACAATCATCCCAAGGTATTTGAGACTCTGAAAGGCCTCCCACCTATTCATGATGATGATCATGATATTCATTTGATTCTAGGAAGTGTTCCCCCATACATCAGGCCTTACATATATCCATATGCCCAGAAGAGTGAAATTGAACGTATGGTTGCAAAAATGCTAGAGGTTGGTATAATTCAACCTAGTCAAAGATGTTTCTCTACTCTAGTGGTATTCACACACAAGAAGGATGGATCATGGTGCATGTGTCTAGATTATATGGAGCTCAACAAGCTTACTATTAAATATGAATTTCCCATTCCTGACATTGATGAGTTATTGGATGAATCACATTGGAGCAATTTACTTCACAAAGTTGGATCTTCATTTAGGATATCATCAAATCAAAGTCAAGATTGAAGACATTCCAAAAACAACATTTAGAAATCATGAGGGTCATTATGAATTTTTGGTCCTTCCTTTTGGCCTTATCAATGAACCTTATACATTTAAAGGTTTGATGAATTCCTTTTTCCAACCCTTACTTAGAAAATTTGTGTAAGTATTTTTTGATGATATACTAACCTACATCAATTATTGGAAGGATCATGTTCAACGTGTTGATAGGGTGTTCAAACTATTGAGGATAAACAATTATATCTAAAAATCTCCAATTGTTTCTTTGGAGTACAAGAAGTGGAACATTTGGGTACTCAGTTAGCTCATAGCTCATCTTTTCATCCTAAATCTGAAGGGAAAACTGCGATAGTGAACAAATCTTTGGAAGGATATCTTTGTTTCTTTGTATCCAATAAACAAACACAATGGATCAAGTGGTTTCCTCTGGCTGAATGGTGGTATAACACTTCCTTTTATACTATAGAAAAAATGACCCCATATATGGAACTTTATGGATATCATCCACCGTCCATCACGTCATCTTTAAAAGAAAATTCTAATGTTCAAGCAATGGAGGATCACATTGATCATCAACAACAAGTTCTCAAACTCTTAAAGGATAACCTCACTTTGGCACAGAATAGAATGAAATAAGAAGCACGCGAAGATTGCATCGAAAGAATTTATGATGTAGGTGACTTGGTATTTCAACGACTACAACCATGCAAACAAATTTCCCTCAAGAAATATAAGAAGGATAGTAAGTTATCACCAAAGTATTATGGTTTGTACAAGGTGTTACAAAAGATTGGTACTATGGCATACAAATTGGAGCTTCTGGTATATTCCTGAGTGCACCTAATTTTCAATGTTTCATGCATAAAGAAGGTTATAGGTGAGAAGATCCTAGCTCTAACAATATTGTCAGAACTTCACGAGGAAGGAAAAATCATATTGGAACCTGAAGCAGTCATGGAAACAATAACCCAACAGCAACGAAATTGATCAATTTCATGAGTATCTCATCAAGCGGAAGAACTTACCCATTGAAGATTCCACATGGGAGGATGAGAATTTTATATAGAAGCATCCATACCTACTCAAGCATTGAGGACAACACTTTTTGAAGGAGAGGGGCATGTTAGGTCCCTATACTACTAGTGTAACCCCTTATTATTATTAGTGCAACCCCCTTATTATATTTTTGTGCCGATGTAGTCCCCATATTGTTATTATTGTGCCCAACAGAAGTCGACTATTTTTATTGATGTGCCCTTACATTATTATTGTTATGTCGACTCTACTTATATTATGACAACATAGACTCCTATATATAGAAAGGAGGTCTTGTCATTTGTATCATCCAAGAATTGTTCATTTGTGTAATGTAAAGGCGGTTTCCCCCTTGAAGAGGCTGATTTGTAAGTCGTTGATCTATCTCTTCTATATTTTTGTGAGTTGGTTGCATAACAACATTAGCATGCATAAGAAATGCATACTAATCCATACACTCATGACAAAACACTCCACAGCAACACCATCAACTTCCCATGGTGACACGACTAAAACCATGGCCCATACCATACAAATGTAGAAAGCACATGATCCTACAACATAAGAAACACATATGTAATCAACATAAATGCATGAAAAAAACACATCCCATCCAGTTCGAGGGGTGAACAATGCTCTGATACCACTCTGTAACACCCTCCTCACACATATACCAAAGTAACTAACCAACCATGGTAAACATGTGATGAGAGGTTATTATGATTGGATTCAACCTCCTAGATGACCTTAAGGAAATGGAATCAATGGAAACACATCATACATGCCTTCCACATAGCTACAAGACCCCTAAGAACTAGACCAACACTTATGGTAACCAAACCCTATGTCACACTAAGGTTTTAGCCCACTTGACCTCTGGTCACTCCCATGCTGTGGGGCCGAGAGCACCTAGGAGGCTCTGAACACTCTCATCACAAGGCATGCCAGCGTCCAGAGACTATTTGTCTTAGTGCTTTGCTAACGTCTCTAGGATTCGATCAACTTTTTCAAGCCCAAAGCCCAGAACACTCCCGAGACTTGAATACCACCTTCAGAACAGAAAGATAATAATGAAACAATGATGGAAATTAAAATACGTGAAGAAGCCCTTGACTAGTCCCCTACTCACCATGAGAGGGATTTCATCAAACATATCAAAAATAGGTAATCTATAGGTGTAAACAAGAGATCTAGGCATATGGGTCTTATCCTCATCTGAGAATCACTAAGAATCATTGATGCCTCAACACATTAGCTGCAGTTTCATCTATTAGGTCATAGATTAATTGTTCATTCATTTACAAGTAAAAACATGATGAGATCCATACACATATACTATCATACAACATATAGATAACCAACATAATAGCAGAAGATATACCAAGGAAATAATAGCAATATGATCCACATATAAACCAATATAATACTCATAGAAATACAAGGAGAAATAAGCTCATATTGATGGTGCAAAATCTAAACCTGGGATGGGACTACCACACTCCACCTAGCCATAGAATGGCTAAGCCAAATATCTCTTTAGCCATTCAATCTCGACCATAATTGAAGCATTACCATAATCGAAGCATGAATGTGGAATCTCATAAAACACGCCAATACAAAACTATCCAGGGCATCTAGAGGCCAACCACCTCAACCCATCAAATATTGATTCCACTTCATGGTCGAGCATCACAAAACCATCATCTGGTTGTCGTTTATCCAAGCCTTTGAGGGCTCGAGAGCATTTGTTCCAACCAAGGCTCTAGGACTAGTAACTCAAACCACAACTTATACCAAGCTTTAGAGTATTTGTCTGACCAAGGCTTTAGGACTAGTAAATAAACCCACCTAGGGCTCCAAAGTTTTTTTCCATCCAAGGCTCGAAGACTAGTAACTCAACCAAAGTTGTTACAAGGCTCCAGAGCATTTGTCCAAACAAGGCTCCATGAACTAGTAACTCAACCCAAGCCTAGGAAACATGAGAACTAACAAAAAAAAAAAAAATGAACCCACAACACCGTGGCTATCTAGGAAATGGAAAGGCTATGCAAATCCACTATTAATCTGGGAAATCCTCCATGCCAGTGATAGATCGTGACCAATAAACCACATGCATTTGCCATGCATTCCAAGACTAATGTGGAAAACATTCATGAAACTCTATACCTGCAAGCAAAACCCATTGTAGTTGGTGATCTCGATGTCATCTTGCAATTTCCTACTCTTCATTTCCCTTCTTGCTCCAAAACTCCAAGTATGCCACACCCTCAAAGTGTTCTCAAAGAAAAATCAAAGTGTCCAAGAGTGAGAGAGAGAGAATAATGAGAGAGCTCCAAAAACTGAATTGAAAAAAGGTTACCCACTAATCCTGAGAAGCCTTTTCATCAATGAGGCCTCTATTTTCTTCATATTCAATTATTTTACTTCATTTTTCTCCTCACATGCAGCATGTGACCTTTCACCTCCCATTTCTCTTAATTTCCATTAGTTTCATCATATTCCATTTTTCCTTTTCCATTGCATTTGCCAATTTTCTTAGCCATTATTAAACCAATGAACACCCACACTAGGATGTCTTTCCCAACATTCAGCTTGGAATATGTGTCCCATCAACGGTAGTTATTATTTTTCCTTTCATTAAATTTAATTACATGGAATTTTCACCACCATTGTTACAACAGATTAATAAATAATCAAATTAAGTTCAGAAGAAACTACTATGGAAAGGAAAAACTAAATTAAACTATAGGCCTCCCAATTTTCTAGGAAGGGCCGCCATAGCTTTATAAAGGTGTTAGAGGGTAGATTCAATGAAGATAAACCAAAAACAAGATATAGAAGAACTAAATGCCAGAGAAAGAATGCTAACTTCTCAAATATTCCTACAAAGATGTGAATCAGTAAAGCAAACAAGAAATGTATAAGTCACCAACTTAACCTTGTCAATTTTTAAAATCAAGGACAAATGTTATTCTATGGAAATTGATATAAATTTCATATATTCGGACATAAATCCATTAATTTCATAATCATTAAAGTTGAAAGAGGTGAAAATATCATATATAGAAATTATCAAAATTCTAGAGATTGAAACTCATTCTCAAGGAATAGGAATCCTTTGTCTCCTCAGATGGATGAAATTGAATGTTTCAAGTCTAATAATTCTAGTCACAAGGAAAGTGAGTGCAAAAATAGGCTTGAGTAACCTTCCAAACCATGGTGCACTGAGCAACCAACATTCCCTAAGGACAACAGGAGCTGAAAACAGAATACTAATAAAAATGAGGAATGTGGACTTTCTTTGTCTACATATGATAAATAAAATAGATGGTATGTGGATAGGGGCTAATATAAACACATGACGTGGGGTAAGATTAAATTCTTGTTTCTGAAAGAAAAAGATAAAGAGAGTGCCACCTTTGGAAATAATCCCCCAGCACAAATTAAGGGGAAGGACATATTCACTCTCAATGAGGATACCAAGGCCCAAAATGTGTTGTATGTGGAAGGCCTCAAGAATAAGTTTCTGAGTGCAATTCAAATGTGTGATAATTGATACAATGTGAGTTTTCAATCTAAAAAATGTGAGATTTGAAAAGTAGAGAACGAGAAGCTTGTAGTAAAGGCAGTTAAGACTCAAAACAATGGTGATGTGCTTGATGATTCTAGAGTAAGACGTTACCCGAGTAAAACAAATCAAACATGGATGTGGCATAGAAGAGTTGGTGATATAAATTTTTACAACACAATAAATATTAATACAATAGAAGCAATCAAAGGATTTGTAACATTGTTAAATCTCGATAACTCAATTTGCACATCTTGTCAGTTTGGCAAGCAAACAAGGACTCAGTTTAAGACAAAGGAATTCTCATCCTCTAAACCTATAAAGTTGGTTCACACTGACATCTGTAGTCCTACAAGAACAAGTACCCCAAGTGGATAAAGTTACTTTATTTTATTTATTGATGATTTTACCAGGGCCCCTTGGATAATGTTGTTGAAAGAAAAATCATAAGCGATAAAAAAATTTAAGATATTTAAAGCTAAGGTTGAAAATGAGAAAGATATAAATATTAAATGATTAATATTGGACAAGGGAGGAGAATTCACCTCCAAATGTTTTCAAGAATATTTTGAAGAAGATGGCATAAGGAGGCAATACTGAGTAGCTAGAACAGTACAATAGAATGGAGTAGTAGATAGGAATGATAGAACAATACAAGAGATAGTTAGGGAAATGATGGATTAATGGGAGCTTCCACACACGTTTTGGGGAGAAGAAACACAAGTTGTTCTCTATATAGCAAACATTAAACAACTTAGGCATAAAATTGATAAGATTCATTAATAATTATGGAAAGGGAGACCAACATCAGTGAAACACTTCAAATTATTTGCCAGAAAGTGTTATATCAAGAGAAATGATAAAGATCCTGGAAAATTTGACTCTCAAGCTTATGAGGATATATTTCTTTGATACTCACCCAAGATTAAAGGCTACAAGTGCACGAATAAGAGGAAAAAAAGTTTTTAATACTGCATTGATATTATAGTGGATCAAATACTACCACATTTACAGTTATCTATAGAAAATTAGAACACAAATGAGGAAACAAATTTAGCCTCTAGACTCTTAGATCAATAAGAACCAGAAGTCGAAGTAGAAGACAAAGAAGATGATGCACCATAGAGGAAAAAAACTCCTTCCAGGTATGTGCAGAAACAATACCCAAAAATTAAAATTATTTGTGATCATAGACTTGATGTTCAAATTAGGAGGAAAACCCTTCGCAATACAAGCTATGGAATTTTTTCCCTTCTATCACAAAATTGAGACCAAAATTCCCTATTAGGCAAGTGAAGATAAGTTCTGGGTGAAGGAGATGAATGAATAATTGGACCAAATTGAGAAAAATGACACTTAAAATCTTGTCCCTAGACCCAACGACAAAAACATTATAATCACCTAATGGGTCTTCAAGAACATGCTAAACGAGGAAGGACAAGTGATAAGGAACAAAGAAAGACTAGTTTGAAAATGATATCCACAGACAAAAGGAATAGATTTTGATGAGATATTTTCACTTGTATCATGATTGGAAACCATAAAAAATGTTTCTTTCTTTTTCTATCTAGAAGAGTATGAAATTATATGGAATGGATGTGAAATTTCCCTTTCTCAACAAATATCTGGAAGAGAAAGTATATGCAGAACAACCCAAAGGGTTCATCCTCTTAGCAAATGAAGATTATGTTTGCAGATTGGAAACTGCCCTGTATAGACTAAAACAAGCCCCTCTAGTGTGGTATGCTAGTTTGGAAAAATATCTACAATTGTAGGGTTTTGAAAGAGGAACACTTGATAGTAGTTTTTATATTATGAAGATGATCATTTTCTAGTTGTTGTAGTTTATGTAGATGATACTATATTTGGCCATGATCTAGAATAAATGGGACACCAACTTTTGATTCAATGTAGAAATAATTTGAGATGTCTATGATATGTGAACTATCCTTCTTCCTCAGATTGCAAAATTAACAATCAAAAAGGGGTATCTTCATTTGTCAATCCAAGTAGTTAATAGGAACACTGAAGAAATTTGGGATGGAAGAGTACAAGCTAGTTAGTAACCCAATGGTTACTGACTCTAAGATATGTAAAGAGGGTGAAAAGTTTCATATAAACTAAACAACCTATAGATCAATTATCAGAATCATGTTGTACCTAACTACCTCAAGTCCAGATATAATTCAAGCAGTCGGTCTGATGACCATATTTCAAGTTAGCCAAAGAGAAAGCCATGTTAATGTTGTAAAAAGAATTTTGAAGTACCTGCAATGCACAAGAAAATTTGGCTTGTGGTATGCTAAAGGTAAATATTTTAATTTAAAATTTTATATTGATGTTGATTGGGCTAGTAGCCATGATGACAGGAAAATCACCTTTAGAGCAACATTGTTTTTGGGAGATTGTGTTGTCCTCGGTCAACAAAACCCATGACTCAATCTCATTATCTACAATAGAAGCAAAGCACATTTCTACCACCACCTACTTCTCTCAGATTATTTTAATGAATCAGACCTTAAAGGACATCAAGGTATAATTGAATGATTTAATTCCAATCATGTGTGATAACACTAATTCTATTGACATCTCTAAAAATCTTGTTGTGCATTCAAAGACCAAGAATATTCGAATCAAGTATCCATTCTTAAGAGAACATGTTGTGGCTAATGTTGTTTGACTTGAATATGTGGCTACTAATGAGTAGATTGTAGATATATTCACAAATCCTCTTGCACGAGAACACTTTGAGTATATTAGGAAACAAATAGGAATTGTTTCTCCTACAACCAAATGACTCAATCTAAATGAGTTTTGGCAGCTACTCAAGTTGTTCGTTCAATTAAATGGTAATATGAAAATTTTCATAGGGGATTTATTTCATTTTGTGTATCCTTTTCCATTGATGTCAAAGGGGGAGAAGAACTTGTTATGTGGAATGATGATTATAGATGTCGGGGAGAGCGTAGAGATGGAGAGAACCCTTCTTGGTTTCAAGGGGAGCTACTACAATAAGGTTTGGAAATGTTGCCATCAATGCCAAAGGGGGAGATTATTGAGCATAATGTTGACATTGATACCAAATGGCTAAGGATGATATATGAATGGCATGTTAAGTTTAGGGGGAGTCTTCTAGTAGCTATAGTCTTTAGTAGAGGACAATTATCATAGCAGTTCAATTGAAGGAGCTATAAATATTATAGTTATTGTGGTTATGTGATTTAATATTTAAGATAATTTATTCTCAAGGAAATCAAATTTTATAATGCTAGGAGTAGAAAACTTGGTTAGTATTCAAAAATAGTTTTCCAACGATATGTCATAGTTTGAATCTGGCCCTCGGGAGTGAAAGATATGTATAGTCAAAGTTAACTAACTAAAAGCCCAAGTTGTAGAGCTAAATTGGTGCTAATGGATTAGTTGGCACAAAGTGTGACAAGGTTCTCCAAAGTTGGAAGAGGAGATAGTGAAGCGAAAATTAAACTCTAGGAAAATTTGTGGGTGGATCGTGTACCACATGTCACCTCTAAATCATTAAAGAAATAGTGGGAGCCCATGCCTACCCAATGGTTAAATAACAACTGGGTTCCACAACGGTCTAGACTTCCCAAACCAACAAATGCATGATTGATAGTTATTGTTAAAAGAAGACCCCGTCCTTCCTTTACCACACAATGACAAAAGGAGTGTCCACAAAAACTATTGGCGGTGAATGAAGGATTTGGTGTAGTGTTTAAATGGATAAATAATAGAAAGATTATGAGGTACAATGTTGGTGCTACCTCAGAAATGTCATCCCGAAGGTTTTTTTCCCAAGAGTTTTCAAAGTTAGCATAGTACCAAAGTCCTAGGGATCCAATGTCTGGAGTGAGATGGCTCACAAAGGTCTAGAATGGGTGTGGAGATGGACCTATCAAAGCTCAAGAAAAATCACACGTGGGGAGCCCATAGGACACATCACCACAAAGGTTCTTCCTTAGGAATTTTCAAAGGTAGCGGGATATGAAAGTGCCATGGATCTAGGGTCTAGGATAAGATCACAGACAGAGGCATACTCTTAACAGCGTGGTCCAATGGAATAAGGGTAGTTGGCATGAGTTGATTAGCTAGAAGAGATGCTATGGAGCCATGGTGGCATATGAAATCAACAACCCAAAATTCCACGATGACATGGCACTCCTAGAAAGTGACACATGGCATCCAAATTTAACACTTTTGGGTGGCTAGGTGGGCCAAAAATGAGTGACACGTGAACCACTCAAGGAGCGACACATGAGCCACTCAAAAAGTGATAGTTGGCACGTATAAAATCACTCCATAGGATTATCCTTAAAATTTTATGAATGTGGTAAATTTGAAAATCCCAAAGTAACATGTCTAAGGGATGGAAAAATCTACAAAAAAAAATTCTCTATCAAGCCTCGTGAGGAGTGTAAAATGGGGCATAATGGTTATAGTGTGTCGAGATGACATGGTGGATGATGTGACAAGATGCGTGGCTAGGATATGAAATATCCACTGATTTTGGATTGGTGCAAGCAGAAGGTAGGGATGAGTTGTGTGATGTGGCAATGTCATGTGTTCCTGGAAGGCTCTCGATTAACTTAATTTTGGAGAAGGGGAGCCACAAGGACATGTAACCCTAGTGGTCTTACTTAAGATATTTTCAAAGGTACACGATTATGAATCGCTAAGGTAGCATATTTGGTGCATGGAAATGTTGTTGAAATCTGATAGTTTTGTCATGTGATTTAAAGGTGCACACAGGGGTGAATTTTGTTGTGGTTTTGCGTGTTAAAGAAACCAAGGGCCTGTGAGCTTATGCAATGGAAAAAATTTATGGGAGTTTGGAAATAATATTGTAGGCTTTGATATATAAAGGATTTAGTCAATGTGCTTAAGCACTAAGGGCTAATCAATAGTGGGTTTGAATAGGTTAGCAATTGTTTGGGCATAAATTCCATACTGGTAAGGTTTCACCAAATTTGGAAGATCAACATATTTGGGGCCGCAATTAGAACCTATACCGTGTCTTGTAAACACCATATTTGACCATATATCCTCAAGGATCTTACCCAAGAAAAGGATTTAATGCTGATGACATTGCACTACGCTAACTTACAGATCTTGGTCAATGGAGTTGGTGGACTGCATTTGTTCTAGGGATGGGCTTCCTCTACAAATTGTTCAAGAAATGTGTATTTCATAAGAAAACTACTATGAAATTAAATTCAATGATAGTGTGATTATTTTGTTCTAATTAGAGTACCTTTTTTTTAGTTAACGATGATCTCAAACTACGAGGTCAGGGTTTTAAACTTGTGTCAACTAAAAAGAAGGTAAAAGGATATGTTTACTAGTTTTAGAATGATCTTTATTATTTTCAATCTGTAAGTCACTAATATGATAAAAAAATGGATTTTAATTGAATAATTTCAAAATGATCTAATATATGTAGATCATATATCATAAAATAAATTGATCATATGATCAAGTTATTAACAGATCAACCCAACTTGTTCATAAGATGGATGAAAAGATTTCATGATTCTATTTCTTCTCTTTATTGAAAAAAAAAAAATAGCGAGGTAAAAGACTCGAGAAATAAGAGATGGATCGAACCAATGGAATTGGAGAAGATATATCAATCCGTTCGGGAACGAACTTGGGTGGGGATAGAGGGACTCGAACCCTCACGGTCTATAAAGCGAACGGATTTTCCTGCTACTGCAATTTGCATTGTTGTTGACATTGACATGTAGAAATGGACTCTATCTTTATCCTCGTCTAACCATTTATTCCAAAAAGAAT
>APFE030087222.1:0-53755 GCA_000404065.3 Pinus taeda
GTAGGCGCGGAAAAATGGGTGTTTTCAGGTAAGTTCCTTTAAAGGAGACTTGACTTAAAGAAAGGAAGAGGCAAAACTTTGAATGGATGCAAGCTGTGGGCGAGGAGTGTGGGGCACGGTGGCATCAATAACAAAGTGAAATGAGGCATCCAGTCAAATCAAATTCAGATCCAAATTCAAACTCATTCCGTGATATTTGTTTTTATCAGAGTCTTCTCCATTTTTTCAGTTTTATTTGAAATGGCCGAGTCGGGTCACGCACACGCAAGGTGCATGAACAGGTAACCAATGATGTTGCCTACCACTCAGTGACCAGAAAGTCGGGTCGGGGTAAACGTTCTGCTCTCACGGGGGTGGACGGATGCTGATGGAACGTGCCAGTATTTAAATATATATAGCGGTGGAGAGTGGGTTGGAAGAAATATAGCGTAAGTAATACTTCAATCTCAGTCGTTTTCTTCACATTATTTTCCCATATCTCACGCCTCAATCAGAGCGTGTAGCAGTTACAGAATCCATCTGATATATTAATTCAATTCAGAGAAAGAAGGACCGGAGGAATACTGGTTTGTTTATAATTGAAGAGTAGAGGGTTAATTTAATTGGTCAGTCTTAGTTGATAAAGTATCTTTGTTATTAAGAGATTATATGTTGAGATTACACGTTATAGGTTTAACTTTCTTAATATTTTGGGGATAAATTTTATATTTTTGCGAGAGAAATTACAGGTTGAGATTACAGATTATAAGCTATAAATTCAATTATCTTGACACTCTCGAAATCAAGTATCAAGCTCAGTGATAAATATTCTATGATAATCACTGATATCTGAGTGTTTGAACAACATAGAGAAACAAAATGTAAATAGCATACCTGCTCAAAAGTTATTCCTTCTAGGACTCTGCAACTAATATTATTGCAATGTAATCTAATCTGTAACGGCCTGGACATATATTGTGCTCCAACGCTCAAGTCCAGACCACAGGAAAATACGGAGCTTGTAAACCGTTAAAAGTCTGCGTTAAGCATGGGCATACATAATTTTTTTTAAGTGTCATATATCGATTTGAAGATAACTTCTGTTAATCTTTTACAGTTTACACAAATTTAGCTGAAGATGGAACCGAGCGATGTGACTTTGAATATTTACACTGACCACGTAATCCCCTTGTTCTCTGTAACTTATACTGATGTACATTTGCATTTCTTCGGTGAATTTTGGTGGAATTTTGAAGCAAAGATTTTGGTTGGTTTTGTACAGATAGTTATGGACAATGGTATTGTAAAGGTCACGTTATCGAAACCCCAAGGAGCTGTGACTGAGATTGAATATGGCGGCATAGACAACATGATGGAGACTCTGAATTTGGAAGCCCATAGAGGGTATGTCAATCATTGTCCACAAATCCCCAAAATATCTTATTTGCAACCGGATTTTCTCTTAATTACAGTTGTGTTTCTCATGTAATGTCTTCCTTAAACCAATGCAAATGCAGGTACTGGGATCTCAACTGGAGCGAACCAGGAGGTCCACTGCTATCTGATTCGTGAGTTTACAGTATTGAACTAAAATTGTGATTGAATAAGTTGTTCCCCGGTTATGGAAATGGTAATTAGAACTTCAAAATCTATGATTGCAGGATTGAAGGTAGAGAATTTAGTGTGGTCGTGCAGACAGAGGATCAGGTTGAAGTATCATTTGTTCGAAACTGGGACCCTTCATTCCAGAATACCACACAAATTCCCTTAAATATAGACCTAAGGTAGGTAAAATTATTCAACATTCAGCCTGGTGAGTTAGCTTTATTTTTGGGGGTTGATTTTTTGAATTTACTGTTCCTGTTGTGTTAGTTCTATTTGGGGTTTGAATTTTTGAATTGACTGCTTCAAGTACCTGAAAACTTCTAAATTTATTTAAACCCTTCCTGGTCTGAATAAGGCTGGCAAAGGAAATTAATAGGTACATTGGATCACCTAATGGATATGTTTTCATCATCATGATGCAGGTATGTTTTACTTCGTGCGTATTCAGGTTTCTATGCATATGCCATTTACCAGAGGCCTACCGGATTCCCTGACTGCGATCTTGTACAGACTCGCATGGTGTTTAGGCTGCGTAAGGACAAGTAAAGTCCATGCACAGGTTCCTGCATTTTGTCTGCAATATTGCCCAAATTGAAATTAGACGTGTTTTACTGAGACAGGTGAGATGTGATGTGGGTACAGATTTCAGTACATGGCAATAGCAGACAACAAACAGAGGGTGATGCCAATAGAAGACGATCGATCCCCTGCAAGATGCAGAACACTAGCATATCCAGAAGCTGTGTTGCTCACCAATCCAAGAAACCCAGCTCTGAAAGGCGAGGTAAGCACCACGCATCTCTCATATCTCTCTACATATTGTAGCATTGCGTGTATTTTTGTTCGAGTTTGCTTTCCTTATCATTTTGTTCCAGTCTGGTTTTTGGAAGAACTCCTTAATGAGTTTGAGATGTATTCCTCAATCTATTAGAATTGAGATTTATTCTCCCCAAGGATGCTATGAATTGCATTAAAACAAAACATTTGTTCGCAAAAATTTCATTACTTTAATGTAATATATGAACAGTCTCTAAACTTAAACTACTAGAAAAATTCAATTTTTTCTTTTAATAGTCCAATATAATCTAAGAACATTCTCCGAACTGAGAACAATCTCTAAACTTAGAACATTCTCCGAACTCAGAAGAATCTCTAAAGTTGAATTAGTATGGGAGTAGATAAATTCAAGTGTTTTTTAATGATTTACTTTTTTTATTAAATAGCATTTTTTAAATTTCAAAATACAGAAACACAACCCATTCAAGCAATTACGCTTGGTTTAAATTAACAATAATAGAAGACATACTTACGTTATTTACCCCGCAATGCTTTACAACTCTTTTGATTTGTTTATTTCCAAAAAGTTCACCTTAATCTTAACCCGTGATATCACCGATCATTAATTATCTTATGGTCCCTGTGTAGCACGTGATATAGCGCCGATAGCGTCTTTATCGGTTCAGACTTTCACTTTTCCTCAACGACATAAAATATCTGGAATCCTTTTGACGAGGCGATGTCAGAGTTTCACTTATTCTCTAAACAAATCAGACTCTCACTTTTACAGCAAAGACACAAAACATTTGAAAACCTGTGTACAGTTCATGTCAGAGTTTCACTTACTACCAAAACAGAAAGAATTGAAATTTTGTGTACAGCTGTGCGTACTCCGCTCCATAAAGTGCAGGTAGGTACAGAGTCGTCACCCTCAGCGCGTAGGCTAATTTCCCAACCGAATGACCCTTCCACAGAACGAGACAAACAGCTATCAAACTGTCTTGTTTTTCTGGGTAAATTTGATATTAAATCTGTTGGAATTATGTTGAAAGGCTGTTTATTTTATGCGCGGATTTTTTATTTTTATGAGTTGATTTTTTTGGAACAGTGGGAAAATTTATCATAATTTAGTTGTCAAATTAGTTGGGAGGACAATTATTTTTTGTTGTTATCCACGAATGGGTGACTCATCACTGTTATTCAAGGAAAGCTAGGCCACTTGGAATAACCCCTGTCTGTAAGGGGCAGACTTTCACTTTTACCAGAGGTCTGTGGGTCTTGAGCAGTTAACATGTTCCCGACTCATCACCCTTATTGAAGGAAAACTAGACCACTTGGATAACCCGTGTCTATAAGGGGCAGACTTTCACTCTTGCAAATGTCTTAGTCTTAGACAGTTGACATGTTCCTAAAAAATAAGAGCTCCGGACCAAAAAACAGTTTTAAAACATTCTCCAAACCTATTTTATCAATGGAATTTTAAAGTTATAATATTCTTTTATATGTTTTAGTTCATTTTATTTTATTTAAAATAAGATAGTGATAAGTATATGTTTAAAATAATTTACGAGTAATAAAATCCATAATTTTATTACAAACTTCCCGGAAGACAAAATTTAGACTTAACAGAATAGATTTCGGCTAATTTCATATAATCCAAATCCAGAGAATTTAAATTATGGTTTTTGAATCAACTTATTTTACAGACCTGTTTCAAAGACGAATTAATTGGACTACAAGAAATCGTCAAAATCAAAGTATATGTCACGGTCGTGCAAGTTGAGGTTCGGAATTTCAAACCCGACCCGATGCAACCCAGCCCAGATAAAGCTAACGAGATATACAGAGCGTTTCACAAAAAATAACTGGTTACTGGTAACAAAGCGCTGTGACTATGTTACAACAAAGATTGGTGACTAAATTCAACAGATAAAATACCTCGTAACAGTCAATTTACTCGTCATATTCCATCCTGCGTGCATTGGAATGTCGCCACGCATCCCTGTCCACAGCGAATAACACTTCACTTTTTCTCATGTGTACGCGATTGGTTGAGTAGACGAATATTGTTTTTTTGCAGTCCCATAAAGGGCAACATGTTCATCCAATGGAATGCTAAAGTGGTTATTTTTATCAGATTCCACCTGATGGGAGATTGACTTTATTTTTATGTTTATTTTTTTAATTCCATCAGGGGGAATCTGATAAAAAAAACCACTTTTGCATCCCATTTTTGAACATGTTAACCTTTACCCTTTATGGTACTGCAAAAACAGTATGCGTCCACTACACCATCGCGTACACATGAGGAAAAGTGTTATTAGAATATATAATCATAATAGATCTTAATGTGTTTAGATAAATATTAGATCATTTAAAAAAAATAAAAAAATTATCTACTTATTATCTTATTCATTCTTTAAACCAACTTTCTACAAGGACACTATCACAATTAAATTTTAGTATTCATCTTTATGCAACTACACTATCATAATTAAATTTTAGTATGAGAATCTATTATGGTGTATTATAAAAGACCATTGTGATGATCCTAGTTTTGAATGGAATTTTTATTTATGGTATTTTTATTGGTATATTATTCAAGTTAATTATAATGTATTAGTTCAAGTTAATTATAATGTATTATTATGGTATTAGCTTTTAATTGAGTTTTAAGTGTAACTTAATTAGTAATTAATTAGCTAGTTAACATAGATATCTTTTAAAGAAATAAGCATAAAAGAACATTTACTTATGTATTAGTAATTATGATATTATTAAGAATGACTTAAAGAGCTAGTGAATGGAGTAAAAGAGGTGTTAGTGAGGATAAAAGAGAATAAAGTGGCATATTAGTTAGGTAAGTTGTTGGAGGTGATGTCTCTCTTGGGTTAGCATGGAGAGAAGACAAGTTATGAGGTAAACATGACCTCATGCCATCATAACTTGACAAGCCATAAGGAGTTTCAGCAAGGGGAAGCCAACTAGGGTCTACATAGGGAAGGACTACAAAATGCAAGGCTCCTTTAAATCTTGGTATAAAACCTTTGAAGGACAAGGCTAAAATATCTATAATGATATGATAGTAGGTTTTTTGTATAGGTCAAGCAAGAAGTGGAAGAAATTGAGAAATTGTAAGAGACAAAGAAGGGGCTTGACATTTAGTGACAAAGTAGATTAGAAGATGATTCCTTGGGTACTTGATACAACTTTACAAGAAGTAGAGGTACTAAATCCCTAAAGGTAGTGGATTCGTACTGATACATGCACTCATGATTCTAATTCCCATGATTGTAAAATTAAAAGGCACTTAGTGCACTAAAATCCTTAACAAATTAGATAAGCTTGACAAGAAATATGAAAACTTGACCAATGTTATATGGGGGTCTGATGTTGGAAGTGAGGAGCTAGAAGACAAAGGAAGCGCTAGAGTGACAAAGGAAGACGACCATAGAAGGACAATGACAAATAGATTCATATTTAGTGACAAATGTGAATGTCTCCTCATAGTCTACTCCCTCCTTCTAAGAGAACCCTATCGCTACAAACCTTGCTTTATACTTCTCGATACTACAATTAATTGCATGTTTGATCTTTTAGATCCATCAAGAAGTGACCAAAGAATTTCCCTCTGGTATCAGAAATTAATCCGAAACATCATTGCTCATGATGGATCTATACTCCTAAATCATGGAATCTCTCTCTTGACTTGCTCACTTATAGCCTCCTCAAAATTGGATGGCTCAAACTCGTAGATGTTTCTCGATAATTCCAAATAACTAGAATATCTGGTTAGTGGTTTTCCCTATCTGAAAGTGCTACTAGGAGCTTTCCCATGCTTTGTAGTATCCCTTAATGTCTTCTCAGCCCATATCAGCCTCCTCGTGGTAGAGCTCGAAGGAATATCCAACTCATCCTTTGAATCTGTTGGTTGCATCCTTGCTAATATTCCTGGACCTTGCTAAATCTTCGGAGCCTCTCACTCTCGCTCCTCTATCATTGTTGACTCGCTTTCATAAGATCTCCTGAGGGTCCTATCCTCATCAAATATGACATACCGACTCAAGATCACCTTCCTCTATCTTGAAATGTAGACACAGTAGGCCTTTGAGAGCACATTGTAGCCAACAAACATGCCCCTCTCAGATAAAGGCTCCAGCTTAGTCCTTTTATTTCTAGGAATATGGACATAAGCTGGACTACTGCATATGCACAAATAGCTCACATACAGTTTCACTCTTGTAAACAACTCCTTAGGAGTCACGTCCTCCAACGCCTTGTGAGGACTCCTATTTTGCACATACACAACTGTATTGTAGGCTTCCACTGACAAAAACATAAGCAACTCCTGATCATAGATCATTTCCCTCACTGCCTCCATGATGGTCCTATTTTTCCTATCGACAACCCCATTTTGCTGAGGGTTGTAAGGCACTGAGAGCTCCTTAATTCCTTCCTCCTTACAAAAAATATTCGAACTCGTTGGATGTATACTTGCCCCCATTGTCTGATCTCAGCACCTTAATATTCTTCTCAACCTGGTTCTCCACAAGAACCTTGAACTCTTGAAGTTGATTGAAGACCTCATCCGCGGTCTTTAGGAAGTAGATCCAAGTCCTCCTGGAATAATCATCTTTAAATGTCACAAATTATAAGGAATTAATGATCAACATTACAAACATAGAACCACAAATATTAGAATGCACCAAGTCTAACATGCCCTTTGACCTAGTCTCACTGTGAGGATACACAACCTTGGGTTGCTTGCCAAGCACACACCCTTTACAGACTCCACCCTGCTCCACCCGGATCTCTAGAAAACCAATAACCATCCTTTGCACCATAGGAAAAGCTCTATAGCGTAGGTGCAACATCCTCTTATGCCAAATGTCACTCTGGTTGTCACTCTCATGGATGAGAGCCTTCACTGATTGTCCTCTCAACAGATAGATATCCCTCTCCCTTCTACCAATCACCCGTTTCTTACTGAAACCAGTCCCCTTCAATCCAACAACAACTTCACATCCCGTAAAGTTGACCTCCAGTCCTCTATCTTCCATGGTTGAAACAAAAAGGAGATTCTCCTCCAACCTTGGTACATATAACACCTCATTCACCTCCATGATGCCCCCTGATTCCATATGGAACTCGATACTGCCAATGCCCTCGACTGCATAATTGGCCTTGTCACCAACCTCCACATTTACAACTCTAGACCCACTGGTCATGTTGGTAAAGAAGTCTCGAGATCTCGTCCTATGACAAGATGCTCCACTGTCCACAAACCAAACACCTCTTGTGACAGTTCCAAAAAGGCAAGATACTAAGATGATTTTTTTCTCAAACTTCTTAGCCATCTTGTCTACTTGTGCAGTAACTATTGTAGCAATCTTTCCCTTGCCCTTCTTTTTGTTAGGACACTGACTACAAAATGCCTGAACATGTGACAAACAAAGAACTTCACTTTGCTCATACATTTTTCCTTCTTGCTCTATGAAGATGCTCCTCCACCGTAGTTATGCTTGGCCTTTGCTTTTCTCTTTTTCACTTTTGCAATAGAGCAAGCTCATCTTTCTCTTCTCTGCCCTTTCGCTGTCCAACGATTAATGAATTTTCCTAGATCTCCTTTTGGGTGAAGTCATCGTATAACTGGCTCCAATCAAGAAGTTGTTAATGAGAAAGAATCCCATCCACAAAATCGGACCACTGCTTTCTGCACTCCAAAGCAATTTTGACTAGCTCTGAATCACTCACAATTTCCCCAATAGCTGCAATCTCATCATGAGCCTGTTGGACCCTCGTGATATAAGATGACAAGGTCTCAAATATATTCATTTTAATATTGTTTAATTTTTCCGGCAACACTATTTTTTTGTTCTCGTTTGTTTTCTGATAAAGACCGGTGAGAGCTACCCACATCTGTCTTCTAATTCCCTTCCCTAATATGTGAGGAATTATATAATCCTTCACACCATCTAGAATTATACAACTCACTTTCATATCTTTGGTCTTATGCTCTGCTGCAAGATTCAGATCTGAAGAAACCTGCACGTCTCTGCTCACTAAATCCCAAAGATCACTCATTTTCAGAATCATGATAATTCGTTCCTTTGAGGAATTGAAATATGATACCCCATCCAACTTGTCTTCGTATCTCAAATTGCTCAATGATGCCATACCAACAAATTGACCACGACCACAAAAACCGACTGAAAAAATTTTAAGAAATAATTATGTTGTTGCAAAAAGAAAAACTCGTCGTCGCAAACCCTTATGATCTTAGATCTCTCTTTCAGAGTCTTCTAGACTGCTCTGATACCATGCTAAATTTCTAATACCATCCAGATTTATTTTCTCACAACAATTTAATTTATCCCCAATAATTTATTTATTTACCCAAATAATTATTGAATCAATGAAAAATAAAATCACTAGCATTTTTACTTCTAGAATTAAATATATGTAGCAAAAATAAACCAAAGAGATCAATAATGCAAAATAAAATCACCCACAATAATTCTTCGTCATTTCATTATCTGGAAAAGATGGTTTTTCTACCCATAAAGATACAAGGAAAAATACAAAACCCTGTAACCTGTAACATGACTCCCTCAAAATGAAATTCGGCCCAAGGTAACTCAACCTTAAGGAAATTAGCCTCTAGATGAAATCGACATGAATAACTTGGCTCGACTACTTTGCAAGCAACTCAACCTACACCCTTCTTGCGTGCCACTGATGCACACTAGGGAAAATGCGGCACTCCAGCAACTAAACCTCCTCTAGATAAAGTCAATCTCCCTTGGGAAACTCAACCATGCAATCTCCTCCTACTTTTCCCTCCTAGATTTGCACAAACCAACTCACACTTCTCCTTCTCTGCACACTGGTTCACTAAGCCACTCACACTTAAGAAAATTACTTTCTCTAAATGATAACTCGCTCACACAATCTTGTGCTCTTCATGTGTCTTCACCTCCTTGCTAGGCTTCCTTTATAATCTTGATTGAGTCTAGATCCCTAACCTTAATGTCCCTTCTAGAATCATCTTGGAGATTAATGGTTGGGATTATTTCTAGGCCACTTAAATAATTAAATTATTTACCCTTAGAAAACAACTCAATAGTCGACAATAATTAATTGCTTTAATTATTGTACTTTTCCTAAGTTAGACTTAGGGAAGAAGACAGAAATCACTAAAAGAGGTAAATAATATCTTCCACATACTAAGACACCAGGGCTATGTAGAAGTGTTAATTTTTGTAGCATCGGATAGGTGTTCTAGTCTCGATTTTGGTCAGAGAGGCTAAGAAATACTAGAGCTGCAAAACCCATAAAAGTTTCGGGAGAAAACACCTAGGGACAACTCAATTAAGTTAATAAGTCAATAATTAAATATTTCCTAAGTCTAGCTTAGGAAAAGTGATTAATTAATAGGAATTAATTATGAAAGGTGATATTCCTCTAGAAACTCATATGGATTGACTCTTAGATGATCTTAATCATTGATGAGGATTTAATCATGGTCATTGGTGAGCCAATGAGAGATTATAAGAGGAGGTTGATGGGGTTGGAGCAACATAAACTTGAGGTCGAGTTCCTTGGCATAGATTGAGCTATCTAACAAATGAACATAAAGAGTTCGAGCCATAATGGATGCAGAAACAGTGAATCCGGAGGAATATTTCTAGTTCCGGAGAGGTAACAACCGGAGACCAAAGTTTTTCCACTAGAGGCAGTGCAGGGACTACAGAGACAACTTTAGAGTGACAGATCGATTTAGCTGAGCAGAGTGTCACTTCAAATTCCAGAGGGCTAGAGGATCATTTCCAGCAGTAACCACAGGCAGGACACCTAACTCAGAGGCAGATTCCAGGAGTGTGAGTTATAGGTTGCACAACATCTACGCAGAAGTTTGTGTAGGGGTATTGGACGACCAATTTTTCCGAGTGGTGTTGTGTTGGGATTGCCCGTGGAGGAGGGAGAAATTCCCTCAATAATTTTGCCAAATTTTCTTACTGAGGATTGCCCAGATTTGGCATCCACATTGTGCTCATATTATTTCACTGTTGCATAATAATAAAACCCTCATTTGCTGCACTAGTTTTCCCGCATTGGGTTTTTCTGAGGACATCTTTCCAAAAATAACTATGTGAAATTTTTGTGTGTGCTCTATATTTCTTAGTTCCAACATGTTTATTTTCCAAAGCGTTTTTATGGTGAAAATTGCAGTTGTGATTTTATTCATTATTTGTCATAGAAAATAAATTGCACTTAATTTTTAATCAATTAGAAGAATAATTTCCAGGTGTTGCAATAGATTAGAAAATTTCACATGGTATCATAGCAAGTTTGACAAATCAAAGGCTCAGAGATAGAGAGGGAGAAATTTCTCAATTCGAAGGGAGTTTGAGTGAATTTTTTCTGGGTTTGTGCAGAAGTTGTCCAAGCAGTTCTAATTGTTGGACAAGGGTTCAATTTTCCAATTGCAGATGGAAAGAATAGTTTGATTTGTTCAGAAGTAGTTCCAATAGGCAGTGGCGTAACCAGGAAGCAATTCTAGTGAAAAAATCAAATAATCTGTTGAGCAGATCTGGGCGCACTAATTTTGTAGCAATGATTGCAAAAGCAAAATCAATGTCGGGTGGAAGAGAAATATCACATGAAATTATACTTAGGATGTCTCCAATAAATTTTCCAGAATTCTCCAGTATGGCCATGGACAAATTTGATATTCATGGGGCTGCAAAATTGTCTTCCAGATTGGAGGACAAATTTTCTTGCTTAACTAGCTTAGCTTCATAGGGAGTCTGGTATATAAATAGTGGAGCGTCAACTTACATGACAGGAGTTAGAGTATATTTCTCCAGCTACAACGAGGAGGAGACGGACTTCCAAATAACAACGGGAAACATGAAAAAATTCACTCGAGCTGGGAGAGCTGCCATTGACATTCAGAGGGAATCAGGAGCAAGTACCAATGTTACAGATGTATTGCACGTGCCAGGATTGGGTATGAACCTGATTTCAATATCCTAGTTATAGGATAAGGGATATGATGTCCAATTCGTAGGGAATAAGGTGTTCATCAAACACTAGAACTAGAAGAGGGTGAAATAGATTGGGGTACGAAGCAATAGATTGTACAAGTTGCAGTTCGAATCTCCAAAGGAATTAGTGAGAAGTAGCAGTGACAGTGGAAAAGACTTAAATGAGTTATGGAATAAGAGGATGGGACATTTACATCATGGAGCACTTAAAATGCTCAGGGATACAATAATAGGTGTTCTAGATTTAGGAATAGAACATGATGATGTGTGCAAGGAGTGCATGCTTGGGAAGTATGTTAAGGCGACATTCCCAAGGAGGGACAACAAATCAAATGGTTTATTACAACTTATACACTCAAACCTCTGTGTCCCTATGTCCACTAGATCTCTTGGGGGGTATGAGTATTTCATCACCTTTATTGATGATCATTCCAAGGAAACCTAGATCTATTTTGTAAAGACACGGGATGAGGTCTTCGACCGCTTCAAGGAGTTCAAGGCTCTGGTGGGGAATGCGACAAGGAAAAATATCAAGGTGCTTCCATCAGATAAGAAAGGTGAGTACATAGATAGTGACTTCACAGATTTCTGTGTGAAGGAAGGCATAAAAAAGGAGTGGACAACTCCATACGACCCACAACAAAATGTAGTAGCAGAGTAGAAGAACAAGTCTATAGTAGGGGTTGCGAATGTGATGTTATATGACCAAGATTTGCATAGATTCTTATGGGTAGAGGCATGTTTCATGGCTTTGTATATTCACAACAATTTTCCTCACAAGGCGTTGGGGAAGATAACACCAAAAGAAGTCTTCTCAGGGAAGAAGCTAGGAGTCAGTCACTTCAAGATCTTTGGTAGCATAACTTATTACCATGTACTAGATGAGAGGCATAGCAAGTTGGTTTAGACTGCATAGAGAGGATATTTCGTTGGGTATAGTGAAACCTCTAAGGCATATAGAATCTACATTCCTAGCAGTAGGAAGATTATCATGAGACGAGGCATGAAGCTTATGGAGGACAGAGCCTTCAAGAAATCTCGCGAGATGCCAACAAGTGATCGGAGTGAGCTAGTAGAAGCTCTATTGATTCAACAACGGGGGCAACTTCTAGGACTGCTGCAAACACAATTATGAGGATCTAGTATAGGTACTAGTACTAGCACATCCTCAGGTGCATGGGATCCAATGAGTCCGCAGATGAAGCAACAAAGGCAGGATGAGGAGCTGGTTGA
Source organism: Pinus taeda (assembly GCA_000404065.3). Taxonomy (NCBI): domain Eukaryota; kingdom Viridiplantae; phylum Streptophyta; class Pinopsida; order Pinales; family Pinaceae; genus Pinus; species Pinus taeda. Next base: position 12,645 of record APFE030087222.1, read on the forward strand.
TCCTCCCACCAGTAGTGGTCGAACCAGTAGGGAAGTTCATTAGACATTGAGAGATGCAAAGGAGTTCGTTGGAGCTCTTAGAACAAATAAAAGAGAACACAGACAACCATACAAGTACCAAGCATTGGTGGCATAGGTTGTAAAACCTTCCAACTATCAGGAGGCCACATAACATCAGGTGTGGGTAGATGCCATGGTAGAAGAATGTAGTTCTATCATGACAAACAATGTTTAGGAGGGAGTGTTGAGGCTTGAGGACATGTTAATTGTGGGCTCTCGTTCGATCTATAAGATGAAGTATGTTGCATATGACAACATGGAGAAGTACAAGGCTAGGTTGGTGGAAAAGGGGTATGTACAATAAGAAGGAATAGACTATGAGGAGACCTTCACCACAGTTTCCATATATACTCCTATCCAGTCGGTTATATCTCTAGCAGTGCAAATGGGATGGAAGATTCACCAGATGGGTATCAAGACAACATTCTTGAACGAGGTGATAGAGGAAGAGGTATACATCGAACAACCATAGGTATTTGAGACACATGGGAGGGGTGAACATGTGTGTAGACTCAATAAAGCTCTATACAGGCTCAGGTAGGCTCTCAGGGCATGGTATGGTCAAATTGACAACTACTTGTAGCAGATGGGATTCGTCAAGAGTGTCGTAGATCCAAAACTTTATTACTTGATGGTAGAGGATGAGCCACTCATCCTAATGTTGTATGTGGATGACCTCTTCTTGGCAGGGTGATCAAGGCTCATAGAGGACTGTAAGAGGAACTTGGCAACAAAGTTTGATATGAAGGACTTAGGGCTGAAGCATTATTTCTTAGGATTGGAAGTGTGGCAAAAGGACAATGAGATCTTCCTTGGTCAAGGGAGATATACTACAGAGATCTTGAAGAGATTCAGGATGCAGGACTGTAGACCCATGTCTATGCCTATAATAACCAATTGGAGGAAGATCGATGTATCAGAGGACGAGGATGTTGACTCAACCTTGTATAGACAACTTATTGGTTCCCTCATGTATCTGGTCAAGACTAGGCCAAAAATCTACTTCGCGGTCAACACTCTCAGTTAGTTTATGGTTGGACCAAAGAGAGTGCATTGGACAAAAACGAGGCACATTCTGAGGTATTTGCATGGAACATTCAAGCATGGATTGAGATATACTCAAGGTAATGGTGTCAGACTATGTGGATTCACATATGAAGATTGGGCAGGCAGTTTGGTGAACAGGAAAAACACCTCAGGGTGCTACTTCAACATTGGAACAAGGGTGGTTTCTTGGTGCAACAGGAAGCAGAAGTTAGTAGCACTGAGCTCTATAGAAGCAAAGTATATGGCAGCTAACATAACTACATGCGAATCTATATGGCTTCAGAAGTTGCTAGTGAGTTTGTTTGGTCAGAGGATGGAGGTGACTAATATCTAATGCAATAATCAGAATTGCATCAAGCTCTTTGGGAATCCAATGTTTCACGATAGGTCGAAACATATAGACATTAAATACCATTTCATCAAAGATTGTGTGCAACGTGGAGCATTCCAGCTACAATATGTTCCAACAGAAAAACAAGCTACATATATACTCATGAAAGCTCTAGGGAGAGCTAAGTTCATATATTTCAGAGAACATATGGGTATAGTGGAGAACCTTTTTTAGTAGTGGGGACAATTGTTTTATTTATCAGTTGCAGTAGTTGCAGAAATAACAATAGCATGAGATTAGTTGCAGCACAGTGCAAAGTCGGTAGTAGTACAGGTTGTACAATGTAGTGTCAGTGTCAACGCAAATGCAAGGTGGTTCAACTACAGTGTGGAAGATGAATCAAAGTTGCATAGTAGTTTGGTGGGCAGCGGTAGGTTGTCACAGTTGTTAGACCTTAGTAGCGTGTATGGGAGGATGTTATGAGATAATAGGACACCTTCCTTGCTAAGAGGGAGTGTTAATTTTTGTAGCATCGGACAAGCGTTCTAGTTTTGAATTTGCTCAGAGGGGATAAGAAACACTAGAGCTCCAAAACCCATAAAATTTTTAGGAGAAAACTCCTAGAGATAGCTCAATTAATTTAATTAGTCAATAATTAAATATTTTATAAGTCTAACATAGGAAAATAGACTAATTAAAATGACTTAATTAAGACTGGTGAGATTTCTCTAGAAAATCACATGGATCGACTCAAAGATGATCTTAGTTGTTGATGAGGATTTAATCATGGCCATTAGTGAGCCAATGAGATATTATAAGAGGAGGTCGATGGGGTTGGAGCAACATACACTTGAGGTTGAGTTCCTTGGCAAAGATCGAGCTATCTAGCAGTTGAGCAAAGATATTTCGAGCCAGAGGGGACACAAAGACAGTGAGGGAACATAGACATGGAGTCTGGAGGAAGATTCCCAGTTATGGAGAGGCAACAATAAGAGGCCGAAGTTATTCCACTAGAGGTTGCGTAGGGACTTCGCAGACAACTTCAGAGTGGCAGATCAATTTAGCTTAGCAGGGGGTCAATTTGGATTCTAGAGGGCTGGAGGATCACTTCCAGCAACAACAACAAGCAAGACGTCTGACTAAGAGGCAGATTCTAGGATTGCGAGTTACAGGTTGTGCAACATCTATGTAGGGGTATTGGACGACCAATTTTTCTAAGTGGTGTTGTGTTGGGATTTCCTGTGGAGGAGGGAGAAATCCCTCAATAATTTTTCCAGATTTTCTTGCTGAGGATTGCCATGTATTGGCATCCAGATTGTAGTCATATTATTTCACTGTTGCATAATAATAAAATGCTCATATGTTGCACTGTTCTTCTCGCATTTGGTTTTTTTGGGGACATTTGTCCAAAAATAACTGTGTGAAATTTTTGTGTGCGTGCTCTATATTGCTCAGTTCCAACATTTTTATTTTCCACAGCGTGATTATGGTGAAAATTGAAGTTGTGATTTTATTCATTATTTGTCGTAGCAAATAAACTGCAGTTAATTTTTAATCAGTTAAAAGAATAATTTCCAGTTGTTGTAATAGATTATAAAATTTCACAATAAGACCTTTCGATGCTACCACTCACATCAACATCCATGAGGCCCCACACGATCCAACAACTAAGCGACTACTTCCACTCCAAATGTTGCCACATTTTTGGAGGTCTTCTTGATCCCCCAATTTTGTGTCCTAAAGTAAGAGGATTAGTGGGTTTTCTCTTTTGTTCAAGCTTATTACTTCAGAAAATTTCTTCTCATTACTTAATCCTCTATAGTTCCAAGAGTTTATTATTTAATTTGGGTTTTTGGGATCCACTCCCTTTCCTTTTTTTTCTTTGTCCACGACCTAATGTAAATTCTATGGTATGTTGTTTTACCATCTCTTTATCTTTGTTAGCTTGTTCATTGTGAAGGTCTCTATTTGCTTTCTTGCCTACTTTTTGGGAAACATGTTTTGAGCTACCTCTTTCCCTTACTCTCCTCTTGATTTTTCATCTAAGCAAGAATGTTCCTTGAGGGATTTTTGGAGAAAAGTAAAATTCTTCATCCTCAAATTCAATCACTTCTTCTACTCCTTGCACAGGGGCATATTTCGGTGTTGGCATACTTCCATATTTTCTTAAAGTTTCATGCTCTTTTTCTACATGCCCAATTTCTCCTTGATCACATGCTTCCTCTTCATCTACTAAATTTTCCAAGGTTGCAAATTAATTTCTATTATGATTTGAATTGTGAGCCTTTTGGAGGATGAATCCTATAACTCAACAACCTTCTTAGGAGAAGGAGGACCTTTGGGGACTTCCACATTCACCCCCCATTTCTTTCCCAAATGTTGTTTGGAAAATTTTCCCTCTTCTATGTTTTGGTTGTTTCCATTTCTCCCCTACTTCTGCTTGTTTCTATCACCCTTCTATTTTGGGGCAATTGCATGTAAAGTGGGCATATTCATGGGATGACATACACTTGAAAGGTAACTGGTCATAGTCCATGGATTGAACGAAAGACTAGTTAAATAAGGTAAGATGAATAACTTTAGCAAGTCCTTTCTCTAAATATACTCCACATATTCTTGCACAAGATAGCCTACGTAGCCTGTGGCTTAGTGAGATCAATGTATCTCCAAAGAGCATTGCCAATATTGCAAAAAGTGTCCTCATTCCAACAATGAAGCAAGAAGTGAGGTAAATTGGCTGAGATCGAGACAATAGATGGGATATTGTTCTCAAGATTGAAATATGGGTATCATTGATTCAAATACAAACCTTGAGAACCCATGAAATATGACCATTGCAAAAAATAAGATTTCGATATGATTTTTCTTCAAACAAAATGGAAAAAACCCATGGTCGTTAAAAGACATTGAGGTCTTCCTCTTAATCAAGGGCCTTCAATTCTTATCAACCCTTTGATTCAACATTTTGGGGGAGGGCCAAATCCTCAAAAATTGCCCAAACAAATCACGATTTGCCAGTTGCAACACCTTAGGATGGGATTACAAAGCATTCACAACTACCTTAGGGATATCCTTTATTTTATTCACAATTCTCACAGGATTAGATCATTGAACTTGTGGATGAGTTGCTACAAGGGTGTTAAATGTGTCTATATCAGAGGCAGGTGGAGGCGGAAGAGGAGTTGACCCTCTTAAGCCTGAATCCATTGTGCATGTCAGATATGCAACTAAAAATTAGGGTTTCAATCATCTGCAGAGCGCTATAATTATAGTAAAAAAAATTTAAGTGTTATAATTGAAGTAGAATTTTGTGGAGTTATAAGGAAAGAGATATGGCCAATTAATAATTTTATGATGGCCAAGTCTCATAAATTAAATGGAAAAAAGCATCTTGCTCGAAAACACAAAAAATGAGATTTTATCTTATTATGATCTTTGGGAATCGGTTATTGTGACAAAAAAAAACTTGATTCCACGATTAATGACTATAAGTGGAAAAATGAAAATGCATTACTTCTTCTTACATTTGCTTTGGAGGATTATTCTTCCCCGCATTTATAATATTACTAATGCTATTGATGTTTGAAAGAAGTTAAAAAAATTATATAGAACTTAAAATAAAGTTCAAATTTATTGTTAAGAAACAAATTAACCAATTTGAAGATGGTAGCCTCATATTTCATTACATATCATATTCTAAAATCCCAAAAATTGAAAATGAATTATTAGCGATTAGCATAAACATTGAAAATAAGGATTTCATAGACATTATGTTTAATAACCTACAAAATGTGTATTAAATTTTGTAACCTCATTTTGTATATCTTTAAGATTAAAAGTAAAATGAGATACAACAAGGTGAAAGAAGAATAAAGTCCCCTCACCACAATATATAAATCTTACTTTAATCAATGAAATTGTGTGTTTTTATGATTCAAATTTTTTCAATTAAATAAATGAAAAATAGCAACGGAAAAATGTGATGTGAATAACCCATGATGCTTTATAAAAACAACACCTACAAATTAGTTGAATTACCCTTAAATAAGAAATTGATAGGTTGCAAATGGATATGTCTTACGAATTTCAAACCAAATGGTTTTATTGATAAATAGAAAGTTAAGTTAGTTAAAAATTAATGTGCATAAATCAGGAATAGAATATGAGAAACATTTGCTCTCAATGCAAAATTAATCACAATACAAATATCATTAGCTCTTGTGTTACAGTGTGGATAGAAGGTGCGCCAAATCGACATTAAAAGTACATTCCTGAATGGAGATTTGTGATACAAAGTATATGTGGAGTAAGAAAAAATAAATCAATTTTTGTAAGGTGGTAAAGATCTTGTGTGATTAAAACGAAGCCCCCAACATCGTATGGAAAGATTAATAAGTATCCCGATAAAGAGGTTTTAATAGAAATGATTTTAATTCTAATTTGTATATCAAAGGAAAATGGCATAATTACGAGCTCGACGGGAGTCGTTACAATTCTCAGTTTTTTACATATTATATTTAATTGTTATTTTTATACACATTTTTAAACTAGTGTTATGAGTTGTACTTTTGATGGGGTAAGATTAACCATTTTTGTAATAATGATCTTAACAATTTTATAATTATATTTTAAAATTAAACATAGAATCAAAAATTGATATAATTATATGGCTTTTATTGTATGTAGTATGTAAATGATCTTCTTTTGGTTGCTAAATCGGTTTTTGGTTTGCAAGAGCACTTACTATTCATTGAGTATTTTTGTAGAAGTGTGGGGATGCAAGTCAATATTAGTAAAACGAAAGTAGTGGTCTTCTCTAAGAAAAGAAAATATAACCAGCATAAGTTCTACTTTGAAGGCAACATTCTCGAAGAAGTTGCGGATTACAAATACCTCAGAATTGACTTCAACAAAAATCTAAGCTGGAATGGTTGTAGAAAGAAAAGAACTTTGGGGGGTTGGAAAACATTTTATGCTTTTAAAAATAGGTGTAGAGAGGCAGAGTTATGGGACTGGAAAACCACGCAAACTCTTTTTGGGCTTCTAGTGATTCCGGTGATTCTCTATGGTTGTGAACTGTGGGCTAGCAGTACATCCGACATGCAGTGGAGACAAATTGAGAAAATTCAGAAGCAATTGAGTACAAACAAATTTAAGATTAAAAGTGTAGTTCCTTATGATATCTTGTTAAGTGAAATAGGGACTGCTCCTATTGAAGCAATTGCTATGGTGTGAGTCATAAAGTATTTAAAAAAAAATTGAGCAAATGAAAGATGGTAGATGGCCTAAGGTTGTCTTTAATGATAGATTGTGCAAGAGGAAAAAAATTTGGATGCAACAAAATAACAAATGGTTTAGTAAATGGTGTATTTTCTTGAATGTGTGTCCCATAAATATCAAAGAGATAAAAGATTTTGTTATGGAGAAGTTCCACAAATGTACTTGGGATAAGGAGCTAAGAAGAAAGAAAAATTACTATATTGAAGTGTTTAATCCCACTCATAGTCATCAACCAAAAGCATACATAGAGACCAATATATCTTCGAGAGCCAAAATTCTTATTGCTCAATTAAAGGCTAATTCTCATCAACTCCGTTGTGAAATAGGGCGTTGGAAAAGGCTAAAGGAAGTGTGGGAGGAAAGAGTATGCATTTTTGTTCTTCCGGAAAAGTGGAAACAGAAAAACATTTCATTTTAAAATGTGAGGCCTTCAAAGGCAAGAAGGAAAGTTACGCAAATATGCTGGCAGCTAGCTCTTGGGATAATTTATTTAGCGAGGGGTTTGTCGAGAAGCTGGGAGCATTTACTTTGAAGCTTCACAGACAAAGGGCCGAATACGTCAAGCAGATGAAGAAGCAATCTGTCCTATAGGCTATCTTTACCCTTATGGACGTTAAAATAATTTTTTTTCTTTCTTCTAAATAATCTTTAGTTAAGAATAAACATATAATTAAAAAACTAAATTAATAATTAACCTAAAAAGACATACAAAAAACAATTTTTTTAATTAAAAAAAAATAGAAAAGTAAAAATAAAATAATTTCAATTAAATTAAAAAGAATAATTCAAAATTTTTTTGCCCTCGAGTAGCCTAGGTCGATTCCCGGAATCCACTTAGTTGCCAGCGTCAGGAGCCTCGGGCCTTGGGGGGTAGGGCTTGCTTCAACTTAGCGCCCAGGGCTACAAGGCTTCGAGCTTGGGAGTGTGGTTGCAGGCCTCGAGCCTATGAGGAGGAGGGTTGTAGCCTCGTCCTGCCCAAGCCGAGGCCTTGCAGCCCTCAGGCTTGGGCAGGGCAACACTGCATAGCGCCACCGGGGGCATGTTATATATAATATATATATATATATATATAATAATTGTTTTATTTATTATTTATTTTTCTTCTTAAATTATGTCTTTTTTTTAATATTTTCCCCATTTTTATTTTTATTTTTTTTTCATATTTTTTATTGCTTTTACCAGTAAATTTTGTTATTTTTACATTTTTATAGTTATTTTTTGTTTTGTTTTGTTTGTTTGTTGTTTTTTTTTTGCCATGTTTTATTACTTGTTATTATTTTTTAGGTTTTTTTTTGTATTTTTTTTTTTTTTGCAGAGTCTGTGTTGATGCTCGACTAACAACCTGATCCCATTATGTGTAATTTAATAGTTGATTTTAAAATTTGCATTATAATGAATTGAGTATGCCCCCACAATGTGTCAATTTCATGGTTGGCTTTAAGTTTTTATTACAATGGGTCGGGTTCACCTACACTGTGTGTCAATTTGATGGCTGATTTTTCAATTTTTGTTGCAATGTATCAAGTTGTCTTAAGCTAAGATTTTAAATTGATATACATTTAACATTTAAAAAATAAATTATTCTTGGTATAATAACTCTTTCATTCAGGTGTTCATGTTTAAGTTTTTTTCGTCATAATATTTTTCCATAATGTCATGTTTGAAATATTTTGAAAACTTAAGGTCTTTTTGTAGTCATAATTTTTTGTTTTAATTCCATAATTGAAAATTGTCAAGATTTTAATGTTTTTATAAGTCATGATATTTTATCTTTAATGCTATGGTTGAAAACAATTATAAGTATTTTTTCTTTAGCACCATGACTGAAAATTGTTGGAATTTTAATGTTTTTTAAAGACGTGATATTTGATATTTAATGTCATGCCTAAAAATCATTGGAATTTTAAGGTTTTTCAAAGATGTGATATTTTATCTTTAATGTAATGATTGAAAACGATGGAAATTTAAAATTTTTCGGAATCATGATATTTTATCTTTAATGTCATTATTAAAAAATATTGAAAATTTACCCTGAAAAAAGGCGTTATTCCAGCATCAACACTTTTCATTTTTAGGGGTCTTTTGCACAAAAAAAATTGGTTCTTACTGCCATTTTTAAAAAATGTTGAGAATTTACTCTGAAATAAAAATGTTATTCCAACATCAACACTTTTCGTTTTCAGCGTGGTTTTTCATGTTTTTTTTTTTTGCTAGAGTTCTTGTTTTGATGTAATAGTCCTCGTTTGATCATTAGCTTTGCTATATTCTAAAGTTGAAGCCAAGAAAATAAAACAAACAATAAAAAGGGCACAACTTAACTAATAGACAAAATGACTTTTGCCCCCGGAATTTGACAATATAATTTTGGGTGAGATTGTGATTTCTTATTGTTTAAAATGTGATTTTGAATGCAAAAATGGGTTTACCACCCTAAACCCCCTCACCAGCCCCACGAACTTTGAAAAATTATGATTTATGAAAATCTCTACCGGATTTTGGCAAAATTGATCAAAAAAATGCCCAGAAAAAGTGTCATTTCGTCTATTGCTTAGACTATGCTACAAAAAAATAGTATCAAGGATAGCAAAACAATCATAAATCCTTCAATCGAATTTTCATCTAGTGATTAAAAATTGAGATATTAATTGGTTATTGACACAGACATAAGTGGAACCTACTCTTCTAGAGCCCTAAAAAGATAATATTATAGTGGTAAAGGTATATGTTGCAAAATTAACGTAGCTTATTATTGATCAAACACATAAACGTTAGAGAAATTTTGAGGTCTAAAATGGGCCTCCTAAGGAATATTATAAAATAATAGTAGAAATAATAAAATAAGACTAGGTTACATTATCAAATTTTAAAGGGAAAAAGAAAAAACTATTTTTTCAACTCATATTTTCAACTTATCTCAGTTTAGTTTTACTGTAATTTCGAGCAAGAGCACTTGTTGGATGCATAATTTAGTCTTCATCCAAGGAGTACGCATGTTGCATACTTTTGATGGACTTGTTACATGAAAAATGAGAATTACATGAAAAGACGTGATTACAATTACATTTTTTCATGTATTTCATAAATTTTTGTGTAGCAAGGTCCATTGAAAGTATGCAACATGGGCACTCATTAGATGGGGAATTAAATTTTGCATCCAACGAGTGATTCCGTTCGAAATTTGAGTAAAACCGTAGGGAGATAAGTTGAAAAAATAATTTTTTTATTTTTACTTTTTTACTTTTTACTCTAAAAATGGTGAATCAACCTCCATGATTGACATCATATTGGATCCTATTGGTTCTTATAAAGTTGATTTTGATTGTATATTTTTGTTTTGAGAACCATTTTTTACCTCAAAAATTCTCTAATGAATATGAACTTGCCAAACCTTTGATTACTAAAAGTGCAATTACTACAACAAATGGCGATGAAAGAACTACAACATATTCTGAGAGTAGAGCAATAATAGTTAAACTACTTACAAGTTAGAACATACTCTAAGTGTAGAAAAACAATAACTAAACAACTAACATGCAATTGAAAGAAAACATACATACATGAAGCAAGATAAACATAATATACAAGAAAAAGTAGAACAACCCACAAGATTGGCACCTTGGTTCATTGAACACCTAAACCTTCCTTTATAAGAGGAAGAAGATAAAGAGTTACCTCTTAAATCATTTCTATTTGATACTAATACATAACTTTTATAAAAGAGCAACTTCCAAGGGAAAATGGGCCAACGACCTAAAAATGATGATAGAAACTACCAAGAAAATTGTCATGAATGATGCACACCTTCTCACCATTGGTGCACTGCAAATTACCTTTGCCAAAAGGTCTAATATAAAGTTGCAAGAGATGCATGATGAGATAAACGCCTTGGATAGTGAAATAGCTAATCTCAAGGAATGTTTCAACGGACAAGATGTAGCATCATATGGTACAACATCATTTGTGAAGGCCATTGCACCTTTATAGATATTTTATTAAATTTGAGCAATGATTATTCTCTACATCTTTTGGATTTGTGTGCCTTCCACAGTTTGATAATACAAACACCAAGTTGAGGTTGATGATAAATTAGTTGAATTTTGTGGATGATAATTTCAATTGGTGCAATCCACCATGTGAAAAGAACAATATGCACCAGTTTCTAATGAATTGCCAACTTGGATCAAGTTTGAAGTAGCCAAATCACAAAATCAATTTTCCTTTCCATAGTCCAATAGCAAAAACATGCGAGCAAAAATTCCTACCATACTTTCTAACACTTGTCTTTCATTGTCACATTCACAAACAATAAGAAATATGATCCTACCATCCCAATTATGCCTTGAAGGATACATTACCCTATTGGAGGCATTTTTAGGAGAAGATGGTTCAATACATTCAATCAAAAAAACGTTGTAGCCCATTCAATTGAAGTTATCGATGAGGCTACCATCCAGGAGTATACTCTGATTCCTATGCAATGACAAGAATGGCTTGCCAATGTAAATGTAGGTATTAGTACAAACAATTGTGATTTTCATTAAGAAATTTTAAGGTAAAAATGGGTCTCCAAACAAAAAATTGATATCAACGTCAACTTTAGAAGAGACTAATGGGATTTAGGATGGTGATTTCAACCATAAGGGCAAATAGTTTTGGAGAAAGTTATTTTTTTCAATCATATTTTCAACATATTGCTTGATAGGTTCACTCACATTTGAAGTGTAGGCACTGATTGGATGCAAAATTAAATTCCACATCCTACAAGTTCCCACTATGACTACCTTTGATAGATCATAGTGAGAGAAATTGAAATAAATGAAAAGAAACATACCTTTTCTTGTCATTTAAGGTTATCTATCAAAAATATGCACAATTGGTATTTGTTGAGTATAGAATTTTAATTTTGTGTCCAATAAATAGCAACTCTAAATACTTTTAGTAGGCCCAAAATGAGATAAATTGGAAACACATAAAACATGTTTCTTGATAAACTAGAAATATATGAAAAAAACATGTTTCTTCTCAATAAACATATTTCTTCATGTATTCCTAGTTTAGCTTCTTTTGGGTATATCAAAAGTATGCAGTGTGGGTACTTGTTGGATGGGTACAAATTGGATGTATATGGGTGTATTAAGTGCAACTAATATGTTGTTACACATGAAATTACAGTAAACTGATAAGGAGATAAGTCAGAAATATAGTTTTCATTTTTCCCCTTCAGAAGTTCATAACTCATTTTATTATTTTTCTTAGGGGACCCATTAGACATGAGTATATCTCTAATAGAGTCTAAAGTGAATAAAGTCAATATAAAGTAGGAACAATGTTTTTTTCTCAGGCACAAGAATTTCATAGTCGTTTTTAGATGCAATAACTATATTCGACAATTTCTTGACTATGGGCCATGGTCATTCTTGTCTAGTCAAAGGTCAATTGAATCTTCAAAAGTTGAGTAGTTTAAAAAGATGAAAAACCTAAAAGAAGTTGAGTAGATCAAAAAGATGAAAAACTTGAAAAGGTAAAGAATCATGGAAGTCCAAGGGTTTTACAAGGTGGGTGGAAGGTCAAAATTTATGTTTTTAGTATTAAAAAGAAATTTGAAATAATAAACAATATTCTCAATCTTGTATGGAAGCTATCTTGTAAGGAGGAGGGAATTGTTAATATTATGTATTAATAAATCTTGGACAAATGTTCATGCATGTGAGTTATCTTTCTTTCCTACGTGACTTCTACACTTCGTCATGAGACTATATTGACCAATTATTTCTTAGTTCATATTCTCATCATCTTGTGCTTTGCTAATCTGATTTTGAAATGGGAGCATGTTTAGAATATTTGTAGCCAACTTGGAAATGTAATATATTTTCAAACGATGCATGGTTTAATAGCTATTGAATATTCATGCTTTTAATTCACGAGGCGTTTTGTTTCAATGCCAATCGTTTTCATTCACAATTAGAAATATGATTTCATTTTTGTTGTCTTGCTTTCTATAACCTTAGACAAAATACCCAAAAGGCCATACAAACCCATAGAAATGAATTCAAAAACCAGTGCTACAAAATGGAAGGTTTTCCAATAAAGGGTGGGAATTGTAGATTGAAATTTTTTATCTTAGTGGAGCTGTGTGCATTGATGATGTTTAAATTACCACACCAACAGGGTTAAATTTCCATCCATAAACGCTTCTCTCCTTGAATATAAGAATGGTGAATTAACATTTACTTATAAGGATATTCATTTTATTTCTCAATTCTTCCACCACCTACAAAGTATAATTTATTTTTCGATTTTGTCCATTATAACTTATCTCAACTATGGATGTAACAACATAATAACTTCATCCCAACAACTATCAAATCTTAGCATAGCAAAGATAGTAATCAAACCCAACAATCAACAAAATGGTGCAAACAACAACCTTCTCTTAATCCTCATGTCCTTATCTATAGAACAAAAACCACAACTAAATTTCAACTGCTTTCCAAAAAATATTTTCCACTAAGTTTTCATTAGTTGCAACTTCGTCCATTTTTATCATAGGATGAATTCCCCTTATCTTTATTTTACTCTCAAAGATAACTAACTAATTCTTTACATGCAAGACGAGTAAACTTTAATCATTGTACATAAGTTGAATTACAATGAAAGTCACATTGTATCATTGTTGTCATAGGTGTAGTCCATTAACAACCAACTAATTGTCCTAAATACATAATACATACATTGGACACTCCAAATAGATGAACGCGCATGATAGTTAGACGCTTGAGAATAGTCAGAAAAATACAAACAATTGTCCAAAACCAAAACCCCATACACAATTCATTTGGTCCTTAAAGTCAACCATAATCTCTTGGTTAAACTGTCTTATGTTTTTTTGTAGAATTTTCTTGATTTTCAACTAAAATCATCTTTGATTGGATTGTTCTTAGTCAGGTTTTATGTCTTCAAAGTATTTTCTACAACTATCCTCAAAGTTATGATTCAGTTGTATCCATTTTTTTCTTTTCCCATTATCTAAGATAGTGTTCTTGTCCTATGAAATGGTGCAAACAACAAACTTCTCTTAATCCCCATGTCCTTATCTATAGAACAAAAACCACAACTAAATTTCAACTGCTTTCCAAAAAATATTTTCCACTAAGTTTTCATTAGTTGCAACTTCGTCCATTTTGATCATAGGATGAATGCCCCTTATCTTTATTTTACTCTCAAAGACAGCTAACTAATTCTTTACATGCAAGACGAGTAAACTTTAATCACTGTACCTAAGTTGAATTACAATGAAAGTCACATTGTATCATTGTTGTCATAAGTGTAGTCCATTAACAACCAACTAATTGTCCTAAATACACAATACATGCATTGGACACTCCAAATAGATGAACGCGCATGATAGTCAGACACTTGAGAATAGTCAAACAAATACAAACAATTGTCTAAAACCAAAATCCCATACAACATTCATTTGGTCCTTAAAGTCAACCATAATCTCTTGGTTAAACTGTCTTATGTTTTTTTTAGAATTTTCTTGATTTTCAACTAAAATAATCTTTGATTGGATTGTTCTTAGTCAGGTTTTATGTCTTCAAAGTATTTTCTACAACTATCCTCAAAGTTATGATTCAGTTGTATCCCTTTTTTTCTTTTCCCATTATCTAAGATAGTGTTCTTGTCCTATGATATGATTCCCTATTTGATCTTCAATCCTCTATCTTCATGGAAAACTTGGCCATAAATGTCTTCACAATTGTAGTCGGAAAGGACAAAGGGAAATGCCTTTCCATTGAGTGCCAATGTGTTGTCTTCTATCACTCTGATCCATTATGTCCATTTCTTATCCTTGTTGGGGTCACCATCACAATTGTAATATGATAACAATATTTATTAGTATTACAATTCCAAAAACAAACATATGTAACATCTAAAATACTATCGTATTATATAAATATCATGTCAGAGAAATTCATGGAGGCCTTTTGTGTCTCAATTCTATTCCTACCTTTTATCATGCTTAAGTCTTGTATGGTAGGGTGGTTCCAACTTAGTTCCAATATAACCAATACCTCGAAGTTTCTCAATGTACAGTGCTTGGATTTTCTCAATGAACACCTTAGTATCTACAAAGTATAACACTATATGTTTTTCAATGAACAACTTGGATTTACAAAAAATACATTGTTTATAGTTTCTCAATGAGCAACTCAGATTTTCTCAAGGTATGATCTTTGGAGTTTCTTAATGAAATCATATTTTCTCAATGTATAATGTTCAACTACCTTGTTCCAAGTGGAAACTCCCTTTCATCAAGACACTAATAATATGTTAGGTGCCATGTCAATCATTTCCTACTCGATTTCTCAATGTTGTCTTCAACATCTTCCTGAGTTTTACCATCATACTATGAGTGGGAATAGCCTCTTCAATATGTCATGTTTGGCTTCAAATCAAAGCTACAACTCTCTACTACAAGTTGGCATGAACTCTTTTAACTTGACTCCTTTGTGTTACCTTTCAGCATCAACTCAAGCTCCAACCTTGTTACTTTGTATCAAACCCTAGCACAAAGTAGGTCATTGCTTTAGATGGTGATTTCTATCTCCATCCATCCCCTATAAATTGCTATATCTACTTGCAATGAGAACTCAAAGAAAGGAAGTTGTCCATATTCATCTAGATTCATCCATATATGTCCATTCATATGCAACCATATCAATTCATTTGTACATAATAGAGCATATCAAAAGTTTGTCCATAGCAAAGATGTCCTTGACACATTTCCAACCATTAGTCCATAAGGCGTATTCAATAATCAATCCATTATACATATTCAACTAGGATTTCCATAAAACTTAACCATTAGTCCATCAGACATAAGAGTCCATTAGTCACTTCACAACTGTATATGTGACCATAATTACCTATATGCATCCATTTCCATGGTCCATGTTCGTCCAAATTGCAAAACTCAAATTAAATACAAATAAAACACGAGGTTTTTACATCTCACCTTTGTTCAGTATCTTTATTTTTGTCTTAGTCTTGTCCACTTTTGGACACTATGTTTGTTCTTGATAAGGTGTATTTTCCTATTATATGTCCAAACAAAAGACATGTGCTCCTAACTGGAATCCTATTGCAACAACTGGTATTATTTATCCTAATTGCTAATTAATTAACAATTTATTTGCTACAAAAAAGATCAAAATAAATATTCTGAAACCTTCACAAATAAAATTCTGCGAAAAAATAAAATGATGGAAGCTAAGAAATGCTAGCACACACACATAAAATCAACACAATTATTTTTGGACAAAAGTCCTTGGAAAAACCCAATGCGGGAAAACCGCTGCAGCAACTAATGGTTTTATTATTAAGCAACAATGAGAAATTTTGAGTACAACTGGATGCTGAAATCTGGCAATCCTACAGAGAAAAATATTGGCAAAAATCTAGTGAAGAATTTCCTCACCCCACAAGCAATCCCCGACCCAACTTGCCTTCAGAAACTCGTCCCTCTGACCCTTTGCATTAGCCTCTGCGCAACCTGCTTGACGTCAAGCCTCTAATTGGTCTCTGATGAAGTCATTCTCCCCTCTGGTCACTGGAAAGATGCTTCTTCGACACTCTGGTACTCCTTCTCGGTCTCTGGAACTAAAGAAGTATTTTCCCTCTTAGCAAATCAAACTTGCCTCTATAAGTTGTTGCGCTGGTCAACTTCTCTAATGATTTTCTGCCTCTCTACAAATGCACTCACTGGATCTGGAATACTTCCTCCAACCTCACTGTCTCTGCCCCTCACTCATTGCTTCGATCTTTAGCTCTCTCCAACAACTGACTACTGCTACTCTGGAAATCGATCTACCAAGAAATCGAACTGCTCAAGTGATCTCTCCATCACCACATCAATCTCGTCTTATAATCCTCTGTTGGAGCACCAACGACCAAGAGTAAAACTTAATCAATGGCTAGGATTATCTCTAGATCAATCCGTGTGAGTTTTCAGATGATTATGACCTTGATTTAATTAATAATGATTAATTAACCATATTCCCTAAGTTTAGACTTAGGAAATATTTAAAAAAATGGTTAATAATCTAATTAAGTCATTTCTAGTCGAAATTTCCAGAAACGATTTTTGGGTTTTGGAGATCTCATGTATTCTAGCCTCTCTACCAAATTTCATGGCTAGAACATATCCGGTGCTACAGAAACCAACACTAACTTCTTTAACCTTCAAATCTACCATATGTTGTCCTGTCCTACCTTGTTCCATTATCCTTAGCCATGTTCCCAAGGACTCATTTTGGGCGATCCAAAACAAAATATCTTAAATATTAAAAATATGTATGATCCCTCTTAGTTTCCAAGAGGCTGCATCAAGTTCAATCAAAATGCCCCTAACAGTTAGACTTATAATGTGTATCTCCCTTAAACTTTACATAAAATTCCACCAAATCACAATAAATGACATAATCACAACCATGAACATGAATATTCATAGTGGGAACCTAAGTGCTAAGAGAAAACCCACTCTTTAGTACGATCTCCATCTCTATATTATCTTAAACTATTACATGTAGGGAAAGCTATTGATTTTGTCCATGATAACTCATTTCAACCATGGCTATAACAACATAAGAACATCAACTCAACAACTATCAAATATTGCCATAGTGATAACAATGTTCAATCTTAGCACAACATGGTACTAATAACAACCTTCTCATCATCCATGTGTCTTTATATGGAAATTAGAGTGCGTTGATGGGAAAAAATGTCCCATCAACAGTTAGAGGGTCTCCCTAGTGAGAAATCCCAATTATACCTCACATCGTTTGGGATAGGAGCCCCATCCAGTATGTGGGCCCAACTGCCCCCTTATATGTTTTGCTACTGGCTGCCAAATGTGGAGATGTTAGAGCAAGGGCAAGAATGAAATGCTTGAAGAATGGGGATGAGATTAGCTCGTGATTGATAACCTGCAGAATGGAATACAAGAACGTAACAATAAAACAATAAGAAGAAGCATGCCTCAAGAAGGGTTAGTGAGCTAAAACTACTAAGACATACACAAATAAGGAAGTGCCAGAGGTTAATTGCAAATCAGTTCACAGTAAGTTACCGACATAGTGTGAAATAAGAAAGCAAAGTTTCAAGGCAAACATGCAAGCCATAAGCCACAAATTAGTTCATTAACATATCACCCACATGAAAGAACACACACAAACATAATGGAAATACAGGATAGCCAATACAACCACCATAAAGATGCATGGGAATCAATGTTGGAAGTGAAGAAAATCTCATTATCCATGTTGCAAATTCAAGTACATATTCAACAAGTCCATCAAAGCCCAGTAGTGGAACATGGGCTGCTCATACCATCTTTTAAACCAAAACCCTAGCCTCACCACAACTCACCCTACGAGCTTCCAAGAGTTGAGTGCCTCTAGCTCCTTAAGCATAAAACAACTATCTAAAGCTCGCCTAGGTCAAGTGCTAAAGTCCATTACAAATGAGGCATAAGGGTATATTTATAGAAATGAGGTGACCGTTCACCTACCCTCATGACTCTTGAACTCCCTCATGACTCTTTAATGTCTAATGACCTTTTACATGATCAAACCAATCTTTGCGTGACTGCTGACATTTCTCATTTTTACAATTATGATAAGAAATATTTACAATATGATGAAGGAGAAGTTATGAAGAAAATAAAGATGATCATTGGAAACCCTAGGATACTTATTGTTGATGTTGTTGCAAAGTCATAGAGATTTGCATGGGCTTCCAAACAAGGATTGTGTACTCTGCTCTTCTACTTGTTGTTGCCCTAATTGTTGAGCCAAATTGCATTGCCATCTGCATTCCACATTCCTGTCGACATGATAAGGCTGTGCATGGGTAATCTATGAACAACAAAAATGACATAGAAAGCCCTCTTGTTAACCAAAGATGAATAGTGCATTTCTTGTTCAACAATCCCTGTAAAAGGTTTACTTCCTGCAGTGCCGGACAATCACACACTTTGAATGCTCCTCTTGGGAAACAAAATGACTTCTATAAAATCAACATGAAAGTTCAAGTACTTTTGGCTGTTGTGGAACCCGTGGTTGTAGATCTTGCATGGTCGTCATACTTGTCCAAAAGTTGTTGAGAATTTGGATAGCCAAGTGACTTCGTGACAATCCAAATATCACAAACTAGGAACCCGTTCTCAGTGACAAGTGCATAATAATGTTGGTAAGATCCTTTCAATATTATTTCTGAAATCTTCAACCCATGTCCATCTGCTATCTATGGGATCACACCCTCCAATATAAAGACAAGTACCACCTTTTTTGCCACACGAACACTCTTTGTATTATAGACTAATGGTCAAATGCAAATAGGCAAAATGCTTGCCCCTGTGTATGGTACCTAAGGTCTGTCTCAAAAACAGAGGATTCAATGACTGGTAAAAAACCTTAACAATATAAGCTGGTGTCCCAGGCTTTGCTATATCACTATGACATGACCTCTTCTATGAAACGACATTGTATATATTGCATAAATACAGTCAAAAAGAGTTTGGATCTCTACATAGTATACTCGCTCCATTAAATGTGGGTTTGCATTAGAAACGCTGAATAAGCAACTCGTCTAGCAATAGGTATTATCCGACCACCATCACAATGCAAGGGCTCTGGCACTATTGATCCAGAATTTTGAACTTCACATTGCGAATAGGTTTATCAGAAAGAGGTCCCTCTCGAGCACCTCATTGAAATCCTTGCACAATGGAATCTAATTGCAGTGTCTATACATTCTATTAGAACCCAAGATCCAGCAGGTGCTTTGCTTATGGAAATTCAATATTGGGCTTAGTAGACCCACAATTTAGTTACTTTCTTGACTGCCATGTCCTCATCAACATCATGAGAATATCCTTCTCCAGTACCCGTACAGTTTTGCCTGTTTGGATTATGCCACTATAGACTTTACCAAATGAATGAAAAACACTGCAATCAGATTTTGGATATAATTTAGTTACATTCTCCATAAGAGAGCCTTTAGGGGCACAATCATTTCATAGCTTAGACAAGTGGCGTGCCTTGGGGACCTATGTATATATGCTCTATCTTCTTAGCTGCAGCATCTTTTTAAAAGGGAATGTGTCTGTGAAGCCAGTTGCAAACCCAAAGATAGAGCTGCAAGATAACCTCAGCGAGGACCTCACATCAAGTTTATATGCAACATTGCTAAGTGTCACTCTTAAATCTGCTAGGGTAGTCTCAACACTCTTACTGTGTTCACCAATGACATGGAGTTTCACATAAATCTTGGCAAATGATTGTAAAGTAAAATACCACCCTACAGATGCACTTGCAAACCATACATTCCCAATAGCTGGAACAACCAACTGAGACCTCACATTCTCAAGTTATTAATTTATTCTAATGTATGCTTCAATTTGTGATAAGCATCTATTGGTGCCAATTTTAACTTTGTTATTAGCTTGTTCGACACAATTGCATGTTGAAATCACATTTTATGACAATCAAGCAAATCGCAAATTGAGATTTTAAGGTCGGAGAAGCTTGGGAATGCGGCTTGCGATTTTGACAATTGAGAGCTCTTCTAGTCGCAGATAGAAAGTCTAGGCAGGCTAAAGGCCATAGTCACATTTTTCTGGAGTAAGCTTCAAGAGGATGCCAATGCGATTTGTGACCTGACAGTGATAGTGTCCCCCGTCAGTTGCATATTTGATCTCTAGCTTTAGTCACATATTAATGCATTGGTCTTTAAGAGTGCGACCTGTAACCTGAAAGGAGCAGTCGCTAGTCGCAAATTCATTCTTTAGCGCCACTACTAACTAAAATGCTACCCACGACCTGTGACCAAATTTCTCTGGTCGAATCCGACTTCATCAAGGGTGCAATTTAAGATTACGACTTCACACATGCCATGTTGCCTTCGATAGTTTTAAACGCTCCCTTACATAGTTGTTCAACACATTGTTTAGATTGTATTCAACATATATAAATGACAATCTGATGTGATGTGATGCAGTGCATTTTGTACCTCATAGCATCTTTTAAATAACTTTAGTGCTTTCCTTTCATGTGAGGGCATGGAAATCAAACACATGATAAAGATAATTCACTCAAGAAGCATAAACAATAGATTGTATAAATTAAGATGTTGTGAATTACTTTGGTTGAGCAAAACATGTTTTTAATTTGGAAACCAACTCAAAATTTGGGCATGTTAATTATAAGCAACCTTCACATTATGTGCTGCCCATGGTGATAAGGCAATTATAATGTGAGTGCGAAGAGTGAGGATTAGTTCAAAGCAAGGTTGGATCTTTAATTTTGACAATGTAGGGTTCTGAAAATGCCAGAGAGAGGTGCTAACTTCATAAACTAATGCAACTAAGTTATGCCATGACCATTAACACAAGATGTCTTCGTTTTGTTACAGTGCACATGGTAGAGAAATAAAAGCTTGAGGGCACATAAGACTTCTAATCCTAATGCAATTGGGAGAATTGAGGACCGTGAAGTTATCGACAAGAAGTATTCCCCTACAACTTAATGCATCTGTGTGATCAAGTTTTGAGGTAAGTCAAGAAGAGTAGAGATGACATGCACCATGCAAGGGAGTATATCGATAGCGTTTAATAGGAATGGTTCATGGGGAGATCGACCAATTCCAAAACTTGATCACAACCCTAAAGGCCCGAGGCAAGCAGAGGGGGCCATGAAATTTTGAATATGCCCAAAATTTTGGGTGTTGTTGTAGTGGCTACTACAATTGGCGAACCACAGGTAGAATCCAGCATCCTTGGTTACATCCTTATAATAGATCGAGTCTTGTGAATGACACAAGGAAGTATTTAATGAGGTACTATGGGTACTCCTAGGGTTGCTTGACCTTTTACAAATATGCCCTTCCCTTGTGCCTCAACTAGGTCTTATTATTCATTAAACACCACATCAAAAGTTCACACATGCTAGTAGTTAATGATGATGTAGAGAACAAGGCAAAAGGCTTATTAAATTCAAAATTTTAAAATGGCAGATGGGCCCAAATACTGGATGGGACTCCTAGACCAAACGGTGTAAAGTCTGATTGGGACCCTACACTAGGGAGATCCCCTAGTTGTTGGTGTCACATTCCAGCGAGTCAACAGATTTTGGCGTTAAAAGAGGGCAGAGTGTTTATATATAAAGAGTCATGCGTGTGGAGAGGGAGGTCACAAAGCTGCAAGTTAGGTAAGAGTCGCACAACGAGGACTCGACTATGATGTGACTTAGTGACTCTGCGACCTGAGGTGAAACCTTGAGTGAGGTTACTAGGTCTCTAGGTTGCAGGGAAGGGTAGGTCACAAGAATGAATGGTAAAAGAAGGTGCAACTGGGCGACCTACAGTCCCAGTGGGGCCTTAGTTTAGGTCACGAGGTTGCAAGGTTGCAACGTCGCAGATCTTTAGAGATCCAGGTGGTGCGACCCGACGACTATGTGACTTGGCAACCTTGGTGAAAGGAGATGTGAGGGAAAGGGTCGTAAGTCACAAATTTTAAGATGAGGCTAGAGTCTCAAGATGCGATTTGCAACCTTGAGAAAAGACTTAAGTTGGAGACTTGTCAACCAAAATTTCCCAACTACTGGAGGAAAACCTGACTTGGTACCAAGGGTGTGAAAGCTCAACATGATGTAGACAAAAGTCAAAAGTTCAGTGAGGAAGGGGGCTCCAAAATTTTGAAGTGGGTCAAATTTTGGGGTTGTTGTAGCGGCTACAATAAGTAGTGATGTTAGTATTGTATTCGTCTCTCCTTTGGAGAATAGTTTTCTTATTCTTTCCACTTAAAATTTGATTGTACTAACAACATAACAAAATGTGAAGCTTTATTGCTTGTTCTTGATCATGATTGTGAGATGAAGATTAAGGTACTATGAATGTTTAAAAAGTGTGATACATTTGGAGAGTTTGATTTGATTGTCCAACAAGTTATAGAGTAGTATTTACCCAAGCACCAACGTTAAAGACAAAAAAATACCAGAATTAGGTTTGGGATAAACTCTGAATCCAATGGATCTGGATTTTGTATAATGTAAGAATTAGTTGATGGTTATGACCTTGTGCCATATCTTTTTTTAAATATGTTTTGTACCCAAATAGAATTAGAAAAGTGTATATATTAATTATGAATTCAGTGTATTTTTCAAGGATTCAAATATTATACCTATGTATAGTATTCTAAGCGACTATTTTGGTTTGAAAAATCATAGATATAAAATGTAGGCAAATATTCAATAAAAAACATATATTTTACTATTACAAGTGATAGATTTCTAGTGAATATCATCAATCTAATCACATCTATGTAAAAAATAGAGAATTTTTTAACCAAATAGGTGGTTTTTTTTTTGTAATTTATTTAGAAAATGACAAAAAAATAGCCAATTAGTGAAATTTCACCACTAAAAAAATCATTAAATATGATGCATATGTCAAAATGATGAGGAAAATGAAAACGATAATAGTTAATTTTAATCATAAAATGTAAACTATGTTCTTTTGGTCATTGTAGAGCATCATCTCCTCTAACTTCCATTTTAACATTTTACTCATAAATATAATTTATGAATTTATTTTAAACTAAAATTGTTAAGACTTTTTCTTGTAATAAAACTCTGTATTATATAAATGTGTTAGATGTACCAATACCACAAATTGCAGAATTCTAAAATTCTCAACTTGGATTTCCAAAGCTTCCCTTAACTAACCTTAGATGAATTACTGTCATAAGATTCCACCCCAATGACCTTATATTGACCAACATTATAGAGAGACTAGTACTACATAAGAGACTTGCTAAGTCCAAAAGTCTAATATAATATTCCATGATTCGTGCCAAATAGCTCAATTGAAGACAACATATTCATAAAGGATGGCTTGAGTAACATAATGGAAAAACCCCTATAATCATACCATGTTAGAACATTTGTAGTAGAGAAAGTTGGAAAGGAAGGAACAACTTAATTTGCGACCATGATTGGGAATCCTGGATCAAGCTCCTTGTAAGCACCTTGAACAATTCAAGATTGTCAAAGCATTTTAAGTTGTTTATTCGTTTGAACGCGCTTCGAGAGCATCTTGGCCATATCAACTTGGAAGCTTATAGGTGAGACCTTCTGAGTGAGAAAAAATATTTCATGAGGCAACCTCTCAATGGTCGAGGTCTTGGGATCTGAAGACAAACTTTTGTGATTTGCCATAGCATAAGCATTATTCTTTTAAACAAATAAGGTTTAAGGAAGAACTTTAGAGAAAATGTCGCAAAATGCTTTGGAATCAAACCACATATGGTCAACATGGAATTCAGGAGTCGAGGTGGATTCTCTAAACGACACTTTATAGGGATTGATCTTAGAAGTTTTTTAGCCTCTTCTAATAGGAATGCCAAAAGCTTAGTGTCTGAGAGGAGAAATCCACAAAAAAGGCTTCCATGAAGCTCTTTTTATTCTTCCATTTGTATCTTTTTTGTCCTCTTTGCAGTAATTTGCTTGGCTTATTTGTATAGTGCTTCAAGCTTGTAATAAGTATTATTATGATTATCAAAATTACAAATTATTACTATTAAATTGCGTATACCTATATTATGAATTTATTCCACAAAATAAGCACTCCTGCCTCACAAATTTTGGTAAAATAGATCCTAAACTGTCAATTCGATGTTTTTGTTAAACCAAAATATGTCAATTTGATGATTGAATAATATAGAATTTGCCTCTATATATGTTAATATGCAGAGGCCGCCTCTGTATTAGTAAGTTTTATAAACATTTAATCATCATTATTTCATATACGATTTTCCACTTCAAAATTTGGCATGCAGCCATTTCAAAACTTCGCGGGAAAGATGCAAAATTGAGAACAAAAACCTTTTGTGGAATCTGAACGGCCAAATCCTAAGTTTGATGACTATTAGTTGAGCGCGGACCTTCCCAGCTTTGTGTAATGATGTCAGTGGCGATAATACACATGCCTTCGTGTCGACAAATCTGAATTTTATTCCAATTTAATGACATTAGCTTTACATAACATGCTTCACATTTTTCAGTGGGGGCTGTATAAGTAGTGGGGTGAATTGGAAATCTCGATGGTGGAGTGGGATGCATGATTTCTGCGCTTTAAATTTTGTTTTGTTTCGGGGTGAATTGGAAATCTCGATGGTGGAGTGGTATGGATGATTTCTGTGCATTAAATTTTGTTTTGATTCGAATCCGAAATTAATTGATGCATGGTTGGGAGCAGGTGGATGACAAGTACCAGTATTCCTTAGATAACAAGGAAGGTGGAGTATATGGATGGGTGAGTTTCGATCCCATGGTTGGCTTCTGGATTAATTTTCCAAGTTATGAATACCGAAATGGAGGCCCCACCAAGCAGAACTTGACACTTCACGCTGGACCCATTTGTCTTGCTGTAAGTATTTTCAATATTAGCGCGATACTATTTAATTCTATTGTTTTCCTGCTATTCATTTATTTACAGCCATACTGCAACACATAGCTTTGCAATCTTCCTTTCAGACCTTTCCTGTGCATTGAATGCTTTTCATCGTTAGAGACATATTTATATCAATGAATTTGCATTTGAACTTAGATTACTTAGCATGTGATCAGTACCCTGAAATTAGAGAAAGATAAGTGATCTGCATTTTTAGGTTTAATTGTCTTACAGAAAACACGCTAATAACTTTCTCAACTCTGAGAGAGACACAATAATCAATTGAATTATTGCCATTAGTAATTACAATACTATCATGAATATATTGATTTATCACGGATGCTATCTCACGTCCCTCCCTCTGTTATCATATTTGTAACATAAGTAAAAAAGTGAGTATTTTAGGAAGTAACCAAGGTTAAAGCAGAGTGTGGTTAGTTGAACCCTGTAACCATAAGAAGATATGCAAACTAATCTGGATCAAATGCAGAAGCAAAATCAATTAGAATATTTTTAAGATGATGACTTTATATAGTCTTGTGTCAAAGTGAAGTTTGTCATCAATTAAAATTTCCTTTGAAGCAGAGTGTCACTAGTTGAACCCCGTAACCATAGGAAGATGTACTAACTAATCAGGAGCAGATGCAGAAGCACAATCAATTAGAATATTTTTAAAATGACGAATTTAGATAGTCTTGTGTCATATTGAAGTTTGTCA
This sequence comes from Pinus taeda, assembly GCA_000404065.3. Lineage (NCBI taxonomy): Eukaryota > Viridiplantae > Streptophyta > Pinopsida > Pinales > Pinaceae > Pinus > Pinus taeda. Next base: position 38,594 of record APFE030087222.1, read on the forward strand.
TCAATTAAAATTTCCTTTGATCATGGGTGTTCAAAATCCGTTAGCAAGGCTATCACTTCTTCTTCTATTTTTTTTTGAAAATATATATTTATATTTACAGAAAAATGTGTTATTTTTCAACCATGGTGGATTGGTAACTTGTTGAGTGATCTGGGCTAGGTCCGGAATCAAACCATCCAGCTGCCACTATACCACCAAGAGTATATCCATTCTGCGTGTAAGACGAATATACCAGGAATATATGACTTAACAAGAACCAAGACGTCTCGTAGTCGACGAATATACGAAGAATATATGACTTAACAAGAACCAAGACGTCTCGTATTGACTACAAACGGAGTGACTGCCTACTCTAGCCTCATTCACAAGAAGCTTAACATGTCATTTCGGGGAATCAAATTTGGATGGAGAGGGAGTTAACGTCCCATCTTAACTACTCGACCTACCCTTACAAACAACAAACCAAAAAGTGGAAGGGTCCTCTAGCCTCATCACAACAGGCTTAACATGTCATTTCAGGGAATCGAACTTGGATGGAGAGGAGTTAATGTCCCATCTTAACCACTTGGCCTACCCTTACAAACAACAAACCAAAAAGTGGACACTAGAAGGGTATATGAAATGGACTTTATATCCTGTTCCAAAGAACTATAAGCACTGGAATACAATAAGAATAAGCTAAAGTCTAAAACTTGAGCATCTTTGATCAACAAAACTCCCAAAGCCAATAATGATGATGTACCTCAGTCCTCATCACACCAAATAGCACAAAAAGTTGTTAGAGAGCTAACCTGAATCTCAATTTTTTTTTTTACAATAAATCTTCTAGAGTGTGAACAAAGGCAAAAACTTGTAAGCACTGCCAATTTGCCAAATACCAATGAAGGAGAAGCAGACTAGATAGTTGAAGCCACCGAAGGTCGAACAATGCAACATGGCAATGAATTTGACCCTGAAGAAGAAAAAAGCAATGGCGTTGAATGAATTCCCATCAAATCTTGACAAATGAGCACACGTGATCCGTAAATTGCCGTGGATATTCCACTCGATAGTTTTCCACAACAAATCTAATAAAATTATATTAGAAAATTTGAAATCTACACTATGAGGGTTTATTTCTACTTAGATTTATGGATTTGTAACTCACTGTTTATTGTGTATGCATGCAAATTTTAATTATGCAGAAAATAGAGAACAATGAAATAAAATTCACAAACCACAAATTAACGCAAGATATAGCTTGGGAAACCCTTTCAGGTGAAAACCTAGCTAGAAGATGAGTTGCTCTGCTCTTTTTCTCTGAATGAAAATGGATGCTAGTACAAAGAAGTGAGGCCTATGGCTCATTGCCTGCTACAGTGCACAAATCCTCTTGTTTTCTCTCTCCCTATCCACTCTAAGCTACTCTGTTCATCTATGGAACAAAATACATCTGAATAGAATGGAACCTGTTTTCCTCCTAGTGACCTAGTTATAACATAACCTGATGGCCTACTGGTGGTTTAGTTTGCTCCAACTCTTAACTAGAGACACAATATGGTTCTAGAGTCTTCTTCATCTTGATCACATGGTTAGCCCCTTTTCCATAAATAATGGGAACTGACGTGGCATGCTCTCGAATTATGGTGTTCAATACAGGAAGGTCAAATTCCGAGTGGCATAACTTTTGCAAATAGAGTCTGATTGAGGTGATTCTTGCATTGTTGGAAAGGTCTTTGTGTGTAGAATAACATGAAAAGGTGCGACGTTTAAGATTCACAATTTTACCCCCTAAAAAATGTTGTTTGATTCCTTGAACAACTCTCGAAATGTTTCATATCCCAATTCACAAAACTAGGATTTTTTTGGTAAAAATGGTCTTGTGAGCTGATTCCTCCACTTTTCCCACTCTGAAAGGTTCAAGGTCGATGAAAAATAATATAATGATCCAATTTGGATCACACCTCCCCATTTTGGGAGGCTTTTGGTCCCCAAAAGTGTCTACTAAACGAGGTGAGGAAAATTTTCCTCCACCTCTTGGGTGTACCATTTAGCCTTGCCTGGAAGCTATCCTTTCAACCCAATTTGCCAAAGGTCATGTTGTCTTTGTCTTGTAGTTTTGGATGTCTTTTTGCAAAACTATATCTTTTGTCAACTTTACTTGAGCATCTGGTAAAAAATCCTCTAGAGAAGGCAGGACCTATTTCTCTTCTTGGTCTAGCATGGAAGGCTCATAGAGCTTTATATTCTCTAAATTTGCCACTAAGTAAATGTGCATGTATGGGGTTAGACTGAGTCTATAGTTGTTATCTCCCACCCTTTCCAATATATCAAAGGGACCATATCGCAGAGCCTTGATATTCTTTTGAGGATCCTGTAGCCTTTCCTTGTTCAACTATAAGTATACTCTATTTCCCACCTTAAAGGACTTCTCTATTCTGTGTTGATCATGCTTAACCTTATGTTTTTCCTGTGAATTCTGCAGTGTCTCTTGTACCTGTATATGGATCTACTTGATCTTCTCAATAGATTTTTCGGCCTTCAAGGCATCCCCTGTAAGATCCTCCCTCACTTCTACTTGCTCCTTGTTACCACTCAAACTAGTAGGGGACCTAAAAGGGGTTCCTAAGAGGGCAACTGCTAGGTATAGGGCAACGATGGAGGCTTGGCCCACTGTCACCACAGCTAAGACTCCCTGCTCTTTACAGACTTTCATCGATGGGAGGAGTCCCGGTAGTGTAGTTATCACTTGTAAAGTATATGTCGATGGATAGGTGGAAAGTGACCATGGATACCCTTTCCAAAGGATGGAGTGAAGAATGGAACTTGCTTGCTCTTTAAGAAAGGGACTTGGTACTCCAGAGGTAAGGGGTGAGGATTGGAGGGTTGAGGGAGAAGGAATAGGCTTATAGATGAGGTTCTCAATCCCTATAATCCTTGGGAAACTTGGATTCCCAAATGGTCCTTGACAAATAATCTTTATTGAGAAGTGGGACCACACGGGGCTAAGTGGACCTAATCCAGGTTTGGGGATGGAATGTAGCAACCAATGATGTTCCTATCCCGGACAAGGTGAAAGGAAATGACCAAACAAGAATATTTACTTCAAAAGGTTGAATTGATCTTGTTGAGGTCTAGCCTTGGGGATGCCTAGGCAAAATTCGATCCTAGAGCTAGGGCTTGTGATTCCCGGAGATACCACTGTTAGAATTGCCTCAAATTTGGAGGAGAGGGAGGGGACCCACTAACATAGTAGCTTGTAGGAGATCAAAATTTTTCCTTGGGTCAATTGCTGGGAAATTGATGCCCTGGGTGACCTGATGGGGTTAGACCTAGGGAAAAATGGGAAAAGGGTAAAAAGAGGGTTAAAATGATCACCCTTTTGAGGGATCAGTGCCTAATTCACTTGGGGATATGGAGTCAAGGATGATGATGAGTAAGAACTTAGTTTCTTGATTAGGGAGGCTTGGAAAGTCAACTTCATCCAATGTTGAGAAAAAGAAAAGAAAATTGATCTTCAAACATTTATACTTCAAAGAAAATGATGCAAGATTATCGAGACAAATAATCTCTAGGACATTTCATTCTTATAACATTGGCCCATACATTAAATTAGCTAAAGCATGCTTAACTCCACGTCTCAATTATGCAACAACTAGCCCTAAATTTAACAGTATGCAACAACAAGAATAACACCTATGGTTTATATCTTTTAATTTAGTAACTGGAGAACCCACAGTAAAAACCATTTTTCGTCAACGTTTCAAGAATGTCCTGATGATGGATCCTTGTTGGGATTTGAAACATTGACGAAAAATGGTTTTTACTGTGGGTTCTCCAGTTACTAAAATAACAAGAATAACAACGTCAAAATTTACTTAGAATGTTATAGAATATATCCAACCAACATTTCGTTTGCAAGACAAAGCTCCAAGACAAGAAAAATAGCCCAAATCCATACGTCGAAATTCATCCATCTCCAAAAAATATCCTCCAAGGAAAAAGTGCGAAGTTATTTATGATTAGAGAGATCCCAAGTCAAGTCATGATCCAAATGAATGTATCTAACATCAATATATAGACTCCTAAGGAGTTTGAATTAGCCTATGGGCCCACATTAGCCCCTAATGATAAAATAATGTGCAAATAAAACCCCTATTGGTGAGAAGCCCACCAATCTAGCTCACAAGTGTAAAAATAAGCTTCACAAGGAGCCAAATCATAATATGTACATGTGGTGGGGCCCTCCAAAGGCCTAATAATGTCCTGAAGTGCTATACAGCAGAATAAATTCCTTGAAATATGATGGACAAGAGGGTGGCCCATTGTTCTCCAAGTGGTAGACCTGTGGTGCTCCCAGTGGGTCTGAAGGCACATAAATGACCCCATGTGTCTCCATATGAATCGAAGATGCCTATAGATCCTTTGCAAGGCTCTGAGTGGTGGAATGAATACTGCCATGACATCGTACAAGTCCTGGGGCACTTGCCAAGAGTGTGGGGCTCCTGTGGGGGTCTGTTGGGCAAAATGTACCAAACATATCATCGTCATCCCAAAAGTGGATTGCTAGTAGTCTTTGAGCATCAATGAAGATCCATAAAGTGTTGTTTGCTGTTGTGGAGGCCAGTGTCTCTCTATGCATACCCTATATGTGCCAATGTAGATCCCTGTGGGTTAGGATCCCATATAGAGAGACCAAACCCAAATGGAAACCACTTGTAATACTGCATAAGATCCAATGCGGCCCCTAGGCTTCCAGTACAACCAATCATTAAAATAATTGGGTAAAAGTGTTTATAAATCAGGGTTAACAAAGTGGGCACTTCATAATGGCATGCCTTTCCATAGTGGGCTTTGGCATGTGCTAGTGTCTCCAAGCTCCAAAGGGGGTTAACCAAGTACCTTATTAGGTGGTTTTAGCTCTCAAAGAGGATAGTCTGTCCTATTGATTTCTAGTAGCATCTCATGTGTTTTAAGTTTCAAATTTTGCAGGGAGGCTTAGACACATGTATTCCACAATACATAGAAATCGTTTGGGAAATTCCACCTGAAGACAATTTTATTAAAATAATTAATTATTTTTAATAGGTCCCTAAGTCTAAACTTAGGAAATTAAAATAATTAATTGGTATTAATCTAAACTGTGGGTGTAACTTCTAGAAGAAGACGAAGATCGAGTCTAAATGATCTGAGCCATTGATTAGAATCTAATCTGGGTCGTTGGTTCTCAACTGAAGGATTATAAGAAGGACATTGATGGGCATTTGGAAAACACACCAAAGGCAGATACTTAGTTACCCGAGTAAGTTCGATTTTCTCATTGGTCGAAGTTCGGCAAGAGAAAATCAAATTAGAAGGATGTTGAATTTCCACGACCTTGGGTCTAGGTTAGAGTCTTTAAATCACTGACGCTACCAAATCAAGAATCTCAACCATAGACTACTTTGCACAACGGAAATATAAATTAGTAAATCACATATGCACAATATACACAATTTTAAACAATATTGTACAATAACGTACAATCACCAATCTTCGTTATATTAATCCAAATCTGATAAATACATCAGTCTATGGTTACAAGATACAATGACAAACTTGGCTGCAGCACTTTGATGTCGTATCTTGTCCTGTCGGTCTGTCGCTCCCGTACTGCTCACTAGTAGTGCCTTAGTCCATCAAGGCATCTACATATCGAGACTCCAAGAGGGCTGCCTCTTATCACTACTGCAAGTCACGTCTGCTACAATGAACACGGGCTCATCAACTGCTCTCTAGGTTGGCCAATTCCCGAGCTCCAATTTGCCATGCTAGCAACAACTTTAGTCCATCAAAGTGTTGCACTTCAACACCGTCCTTCACTCAACCTTCAACTGCTTTTCGTCCTTCAAGATAGCTCGTCTAGGGCTACTTTGGGTAGCCAACACGCTACCTTCCAACCAACTCTTTGACACCCAATCTCGTCAGTGAAGGATCTGCACCTAGGAAGATATTACACCACCTCAGAATGTCCTCCAATTGGCTCTAACAGGGTGCACTATTATCTGATCCAAAATGGTCACTTCTTGACCTAATACACCTCCAAACGTTGCTCCAAGTCTGGTTGCATACTGTTGTTCCATTGTCTTTGGTTAGGGCAAGTGCATGCTGCAACAACCCTTCAAAATTCACCCTAACAACCTCCTTTTTGTTGCGGCCTAGGCAAGGTGAGATGGCCTGTTTGAGGGCCGCTGTTCTGGGCAAATGGCAGCGCTTAACACCCCAACGCTGGCCTATTTTGGAGAGGCTAGGCTTGCAGCCTACCTTAGTTTCTGCGACACACTAACATCCCTCCAAAACAATCACTTCTCACCTCTTTTCTGCCCCACAAACAGATCCGCAAACACCCTCAACAATCTCGACCTTTCTTCCTTGCAAGAACACCCAAGAACAACACCAAAATTCACACCCAAGTAGCCTTAAAACTTCCACACTGTACCTACAGCCACTTGAAATCTTCCACGCTACGCTTAGGGCATCTCCACGCTGTCCTTTTCTTCTCTTGCTTCATTGAAAATTTCAGAGGATCTGTAGAGATGTATTGCACACACATGGATGCTCTAAATGACTTCAATACACCTTGTATGTATACACACAGTACATGCAATGGCTCAATGTCTCACTTGAAGTGACACTTATCAAGTCGGCCTACTTGACAACTAAATCAATTATGTCAAATTCAAAATTCATATCTCTCTAAAGATAACTCAGATTCAGACGATTTTCGATGCGTTTGAATCGTCTTTTTGAGCACTATCATCCTCATCCATTACATGCCGTGAATCCATCATGGTTTTGCCCCAAAAATACGATGGGTGCCAAAACCCAACACTTGGGTTCCAAGCCCACAAGTTGCTCTTGTGGCGCTTTGTCCTCCAAACCTTGAATCCTATGGCTTGTAGTACCTCCCAAGCTACACAAGTCAACAAGGGAGAGTTGCAGGTGAGAAGGAGAGAGAGAGGGTATCAACATTAGTCTGAAGGTCAAGAGTAGAAGACGCAGAGCAGCAGGACAACGCAGAGGCTGTGACGCAGAGGATAATGCAGCGGTAGTGTGACGATGGGATAACGTAGTTCTCATGTAGGGGTTGACGCAATGAGACGCAGAGGGGGCAACATGTTCTCTCCTGGATCAGAAACTCGTAGAGAAGTGTCTGTAAAAATTCTCAGAGAATCCTCTTCTATTCTGCTGGTTGTATCTTGTACATGAGATTTTTGCTGAAGAACAATAAAGAGAACGTCATCTGCTGCACCGGTTTACCCACATTAGGTTTCTTCAAGGACATTTGTCCAAAAATAACTGTCATTGTGTTGTATATTTTTCTTATTCAGTTTCTTGTTTTGGCATATTAATTTTAAATAGTGAATGTTGTAGTTGTATTTACTTTGATATTTACCGTAGAACATAGTAAATAACTTGCATGGTTTAACAAGCAGGAGAAATAATATCAGTTGCTGCAGTAGGGATTTTGGGTTTAGGAATTTTCACATGTCCATGGTACATCCCTCTTATGCGGGTGGCACATGATAAATGTGAAAATTCCTGATCCTTAAGGAACCCCTACTACAACAAATTTTAATCTACTTCACCTACTTGATTTTAATTACATTCGTCAAGTTATTCTTCTAAATACTGAAGTAAACCACCTCTGTAGCCTACACTACTTTAAATTTGATGACATGAAACAAAAAACTGAGCAAAGAACAAGATACATAGGACACAATTATTTTTGGACAAAATAGTCCCTGGAAAAACACAATGTAGGAAAACCTGTGCAACAACTTTGAGGGTTTATTATTATGTAGGAGAAAATTCTGAATACAAATCTAGGATGCTCAACTAGCAATCCTTTACAGAGAGAATACTGGAAAAAGACTGGTGAAATAATCTCACCTTGTCACTGGAGAATCAGTGACTGATCCTCAGCTCTAGGAGGCTCTACGTCACCTTTTGATGGCGTTTGCGTCAAACTACGTCACCCTGGACAGCTTCTGTGTCACCTTTTGATGGCGTCTGCGTCAAACTACGTCACCCTGGGCAGCTTCTGTATCACCCCTCATGGGTGTTACGCTGCCTCTTTTCTCTAGATCTTTTGCTGGCTGAGAATTCGACTTTCTTGCCTCCAGTCTCACACCTTGGCTTTCGGCACCTGAACTTCAAATTCCCTTTGCAGAAACTCGACTTCCCCTCACTGACTACATTGCCTCTACATTAGCACTGCGTCGGCTAGCATCAACCCTCCTCTGGATGTCTTCTGTCTTTTCTCTGCCTTGAATTCTCCAGAAAGTCCTTCTCCTGGAATCTCACTGCCCCTCTGCTGCAAGATCTCCCTAATAGATTTTCCTCCTAAGAACTTCTCACCTCAGAAAATCGATTTCCTCACTCTCTTTGTGTGTTTCTAAATGAACCCCAAGCCTCCTTCTTATACTTTTCTTGTTGAGACTTCAACGACCGAGATTAAGTCTCTAATCAATGGCTAAGATTAAAACATGAGTTGATCTGCCTTCTAGATTATTCTCACCCATATTTTGATTAATAGCCATTAATATTTTAATTTCCCTAAGTTTAGACTTAGGAACCCCATTAAAAATATTAATTATTTTAATAAAATACAATCCGGGTGGAATTTCACCAAATGGATTCTGGGTTCTTTAGAACTCATGTGCCTTAGCTTCTTCACCAATTTTCAAGGCTAGATCACTTTTGATGCTACCAAAAACTAACACTCCCTCTTAGCAAGGAAAGTGCTCTAGCAACAATGTCGACCTGCATGTTGCTCTGTCTCTGAAGCACCTCTTTTCTACATTGTTTCTGCCACCAATACTGTGCTGCTGCTGCTACTATACTGCTGCCCATGACACTGCCACTGCCACTGTTGCATCTGTACTATAGCTCCCTCTCAAATGCTGCATTTGTTATGCTGTTAGCACTACCACTGCTAACACTGCATTCGTATTGCAACTCAGTTGCTGAGAGAAGCAACTGAAAAACATCCAAAATTAGATGAACTTAATTGTGTTCGGCATAATACCATGAATGTTGGAATTTGACTACTACTAGTCTCTGACCCTCTGAATCTTCTGCGTTGCTGCTGACCTCTGCACTACTGCCAACCGTACTTTGCGTTGATCAGTCTCTAGTCTTCAACTACTGCATCTGTCCTCCAAACAATCCACTGCATCATCTGACACTAAGTCCATCTTGCTACTGCTAAATCTTGGGCTCCTGAAGCAGGGAATTAATCCAAGAGGTGGACTCCTCAAGGATCCTGCCCACATGTAGTCCTCCCGACTACAGCTCAATATCATCCCATTTCCCTCCTGGAGATGCATGGGCACTCATGAAAAACTCATCTTCGTCAATTTTTGCTGGAGTAGCCTTAGGATCATGTTTCTCATCCTTATCCTTTTGCTTCAAAGGACACTGGGATGTAAAGTGGCCCATCTCGCCACATCTGAAACATTTCACCTTCGAAATGTCCTTCTTCCGCTTCTGCTTCTACTGTCCCTTTGATGCTAGAGTTGCGTTTTCCTCCTCCTTGGTCTTTGTGCCACTCCTACTGCTGCCATTGAGGTTGACCTTTACCAAGTCCCCCCATAGTTCCTCCTGTTGAAGGGTTGTTCACATCTCCTCCCATGAAGGTAGTCTTTCCCTGTCCAATATGCTTTGGAAGAATACTTGCCATTCATCCGAGACTCCATTCAGGGCTATCCTTATCATCGTGGTAGAGTGAGGAGTAGACCCCACTGAAGCAAGTTGATCTCTGGTGTCCTAAACACATTGAAGATAGGAATTAACTCCTCCCTTTTGCATCAATGTCCGCTGCAACTTCTGTTCTAGGTACATCTTCTGCTATTCGAAAGAGCCTTCATACAGGGAAGAAAAGGCTTCCCACATCTCTCGGGTTGTATCCTTTCCCTACAAGTGTGAGACCACATGATCTCGAACTCCATCGAGAATGAGCCCCTTTTCCCTCCCATGCTTGGCCTTGTACTTCTTCCTCTGATCATTGTCAGTAGGAACAACTACAACACTTTTGACGTAGGCTTCGAGATCATACTCCTCCAGAACAGCTAAGATTCTGGTCTTCCATATGACATAGTTGGAAGCTCCTTCCAACCTGTCCTGATCTTTGGGCCCATGTGATGCCATCTCACCCAACTGTCGAATTGACTCCTCTAGTCACTGCTCAACACTGCTCAGCAAGTGAGAAATTCGAACTTTCTAGCGAAAGGTTCTCTGAGGACAAAATTTCCCTTCTACGTGTCTTCGTTCTTTTTCGATGGATTTCTGCCCCGACAGAAATTGCGCCCTTCAAGCATTGCGCTGAGGCTCTTTGTCACTCCCTTTGCCTCTGCAAACGCACGAATTGGGAACCATACCTCTCTGTCGATTCTCTCAGAGTGAGATTTCCTTGGAATTTATACTTCCCAGCAAGGACTGCACAATCCCTTCAAGGGGATTTGAATTACTGCCAAGTGCAACTTTCGGCCTCTTTGCTCAGTGCTGGATATGCTCTTCCTATTTCAAAATCAATGCTCTTATACCAAGTGAAAATTCTTGATCCTTAAGGAACCTCTACTGCAACAAATCTGAATCTACCTCACCTACTTGATTTTAATTACATTCATCAAGTTATTCTTTTGAAGACTTTAAGTAAACTACTTCTGCAGCCTACACTACTTTAAATTTGATCACATGAAACAAAAAATTGAGCAAAGAACAAGATACATAGGACATAGTGATTTTTGGACAAAATAGTCCTCAGAAAAACCCAATGCAGGAAAATTGGTGCAGCAGCTCTAAGGGTTTATTATTATGCAAGAGAAAATTCTGAATACAAATCTAGGATGCTCAACTAGCAATCCTTTATAGAGAGAATACTGGACAAAAGACTGGTGAAATAATCTGACCCTTGTCACTGGGGAATCAGTGACTGTTCTTTAGCTCTAGGAGGCTCTGGGTCACCTTCTGATGGTGTCTGCGTCAAACTGTGTCACCCTGGGCAACTTTTGCATCAAACTGTGTCACCCTGGGCAGCTTCTGCGTCAAACTGCATCACCCTGGGCAGCTTTTGTGTCAAACTGTGTCACCCCTCTTGGGTATCACGCTGCCTCTCTGCTCTAGATCTCCTGCTGGCTAAGAATTCGACTTTCTTGCCTCTAGTCTCACACCTTGGCTTCCGGCACCTGAATTTCGAATTCCCTCTGCAGAAACTCGAGTTCCCCTCACTGACTGCGCTGCCTCTACGTCAACACTACGTAGGCCAACGTTAGCCCTCCTCTAGACATCTTCTGTCCTTTCTTTGCCTTGTATTATCTGAAAATTCCTTCTCCCGGAATCTCCCTGCCCCTTTTCTACAAGATTTCCCCAATGATTTTCCTCCTAAGAACTTCTCACCTCAGAAAATCGATTTCCTCAATCTCCATGTATGTTTCTAAATGAACCCAAGCCTCCTTCTTATACTTTTCCTGTTGAGACTTCAACGGACGAGATTAAGTCTCTAATCAATGGATAAGATTAAAACATGAGTTGATCCATCTTCTAGATCAAGCTCACCCATATTTTGATTAATACCCATTAATATTTTAGTTTCCCTAAGTTTAGACTTAGGAATCCCATTAAAAATATTAATTATTTTAATAAAATATAATTCTGGGTTCTTTAGAACTCATGTGCCTTTGCCTCTCGACCAATTTTCAAGACTAGATCACTTTCGATGCTACCAAAAACTAACACTCCCTCTTAGCAAGGAAAGTGCTCTAGCAACAATGTCGACTTGCATGTTGCTCTGTCTCTGAAGCACCTCCTTTCTACATTGTTTCTGTCACCAACACTGTGTTGCTATTGCTACTGTACCGCTGCCCATGACATTGCCACTGCCACTGCCATTGCTGCATCTGTACTACAACTCCCTCTCAAATGCTGCATCTGCTATGCTGCTAGCACTGCCATTGCTAACACTGCATTCATATTGTAGCTCAGTTGCTAAGAGAAGCAACTGAAAAACAACCAAAATTAGATGAACTTAACTGTTTTTAGCATAATACCATGAATGTTGGAATCTGACTACTACTAGTCTCTGACCCTCTGAATCTCCTACGTTGCTGCTAACTTTTGCACCGTGCCATTTGCATTACTGCCAACCTTGCTTTGCGCTGATCAGTCTCTAGTCTTTGGCTACTGCATCTGTCCTCCAAACAATCCACTGCATCATCCGACACTAAGTCCATCTTGCTACTGCTGAATCTTGGGCTCACGTAGCATGGAATTGATCCAAGAGGTGGACTCCTCAGGGATCCTGCCCACATGTAGTCCTCCTGACTACAACTCAATATCACCCCATTTCCCTCCTGGAGATGTGTGGGCACTCATGTTTCTCATCCTTATCGTTTTGCTTCAAAGGACACTGAGATGTAAACTGGCCCATCTCGCCACATCTAAAATGTGACTCCTTTGCAAGGGGGACAAGGGGACGTGAGGAGGACGGAGGGGGGACGCATATGCATCGCCCCATTTTTTTGTGTAATAAATTTTATAAAACATTAAAATAAAAAATAAATACAAATTTAATATATAAAAAAAAAAAGTAAAAAAAAGAAAAACTATATTAAAACTTAAACTTGTTAAAACTTGAATTTAAAAAAAAAATTAATTATATTAAAATTTTAAAACTTAAAAAAAACAATAACAAAAATAAAAAACTTAAAGTATATTAAAACTTAAAACTTAGTATTTATTAATATTATTTAGTACTTTTTGAGAAATTTACTAGTATTTCACTGCTTAGTGCTTTCTATGTTTACTTATAGTTTAGTATTCTATGGCTATTTTAGACTTCAACATAATGTCAATGTCATTGTCTTATGATGATTTTACTTTTTATCATTTTTGAAAATTTGATGTGCGTTGCATAATTTCAATTGTTAAATTGTGAATTTATTAATTTAATGTAATTGAATTTATTAGTAATTTACTTTTAGATTTACGATGCAAAAATGTCAAATGATAATTCATAAATGATAATAGTCTAATATGTATTGATGATGATATTTAGTCTTTAGATGTACATTTCATAATTATTAAGATTTTCTATTTAGTTATTGACATGTTTTTGGGATTTTATTTTTTTATTTTTATATATTAAATTTTTAATGATTTATAATTTTGCAATTTTATGACTATGACGTTCCCCGGTTTCCCCGAAAATTCCCTAATTTTGGGGTTTCCTATATACGTCCCCCTTGTGTGTAGTCCCGCTCTCGTGTTTACCAGTCCCGAAAACTCAGTGGAACATTGAGAATATCGCTTACAGGGGGCAGAGGTACCAGAGCCTGGAGAGGGAGTTAGAGATTACATAGGACACTGAGGAGTGTGGGAAGGTTGTGGTAGTAGAGGACATGGTAAAACCTAGGAGTAAGGAGGATATGGCTTTTGACAGTGTCTTGAAGGTCTTTAGTGATTTAGCGAAGGGGCAGAAGGAGATGTTGGATGAGATCAAACAACAGAATCGAGACCAAAGCATCCACCGAAATTTCCTATTTGGGGAGACTTCTAGGGCCTCCCAACCGTATGACCACCCTTCATTGGCTACTCACCCACCAGCCTCAAGTAGGCCAACTAGGACCACACTGGCTTCTTTCCTACTATGAGCACCTAGTGAGCAGGGTGGACCAGAGGACTAGATGCCCATGGCAGAGTATTTCAGGGAGTGGTAATCCATGGGGGAAGATGTCAAGGCAGTCCTATCTTTTAGAAGCTATTGTCAGCTCAAGCAAAATGAGAAGGGAAGGAACTATGGAGGCCAGGGCACACAGAGCTCCGAGTTGCAACGTACTATTGGGAATATGTACTTCCCCACATATGATGGCACTACCAAGTGCACAACTCGAGCTTGGGTGGAGAAGCTAGATACTTATTTCTAGCTCAACAGGATGATGGAGGTGGAAGCCATTAAATTGGCTACCCTACACTTGGAGGGGGAGGCACACGATTGGTGGTTTCACGACTCGTCCACTCTGGGGCATGCCAATGTGACTTCCTATGAGAATTTCACAAGGAGAGTGGTGGAGCGTTTTGATTAAAGGGGTCCAAAGGTTCACTTAAGGACACTAACCCAACTCAAGTTGATGGGCTAGATAACTGGATTTGTCCTAGAGGCCCTTCGAATCCCGAATCCAGCGTGTCTGACGCGATTCTGCCCTGATTCATGTCCAAATCCAATGACACATCGTGTCCTATTTTGACACGTCGAATCCGACTGCGTGTCACGATTTTGGTAGCGTGTCCTGTTTTCTAGGACTTGTTAAGCGGCAAAAGTGACTTGCGTGGGTATGAAAAGGCCACATTTGGTCATTAGAGCCACACATATTTTCATTTGGCAAGCGTTTTGGCAGCTTAATGATCAAGTCTAGGCCCTAGTATTGATATGCTATTCATGGTAATGTTAAATTCTTAAAGTAAAAGTGACATTTTCCTTAATCTTCATTTTCATCCTTTTACTTAAATTTTAACATTACCATGAAATGACTCAGGATGTTTGAGAGTGGTTCCAGCCTCATTGGATTTCATATGGAGAAAGTAGAATTTTAGATTTTATTCAAAATCCAGCAGACTTATCAGTTTTTCAGGATTTTAGGATTGGGGGATTGCAATGTTTCCATTGAATTTTGTCATGTATTAGGGTATGGAACAATCAAGAGCACCAATCCCTCTATGTACCTTGATGTTAGTGACATTGGTTGTCGAACTCCTGTATCATGACCCTCCTAAAAATGTACGCATCACTCAAACAAAATCTTGACTTGACATGTTATGCTTGTTCTATCTTATGTTAATGCTTAAAGGGTGATATTAATGACACAAGATCCCTATACAGATACAGAGGTAATGACAAAGATACCTCTGGATATTAATGCTTAGAGGGTGATATTAATGATAAAGATCCTAATTTTCCAACAAGACTAAAAAATTAGACATTTCTCGTGGTGGCAAGAGGACCAAGCATAAGAAATAGATAATAGATTGACATGTATTTGAATTTTGTATGTACTATGCATGCTAATAGCTACAGATGAAGATCTATATTTGAAATCAATAAATTTGTATCATTAATTAAAATTTGTGTAAGAAATATCTAATTTT
>APFE030087222.1:54252-82763 GCA_000404065.3 Pinus taeda
TAACGAATCCTATGTCTCCTGTTCTAGGGGGTCAACGTGTTCGAATCCGACACCACGAATCTCGAATCCTACAAATCTCGAATCCCCGTGTCAGGTGACTGGTCATCCAGACTAGTATATATCGGAGTTTTTGAGGGTTTCAGTCATGGTGCTAGATTTATCAGATGCTAGGAGGGTGTACATGTTCATAGAGGGGTTGCTCGAGCCACTGTGTGGACTGGTGAAGTCACGCAGGCCCTACTCCACAGGAGGCTTGCAAGGGGCCATCCCCAAGACCCAGGCACCTGTTCCATCACGTACTCCTTACCATCAGAACGGGAGCGATACTAGACCACCACCACAGGGAGCAGCCCAAGGATGTGGGTAGCTAAATGAGGAGACTTGAAGATACCTTAGGAGGAGGAAATTGTGCTTTACTTGGCGGGAGCCATGGGCACCAGGCCATTGGTGCACAATAGGCAAGGCCCATTATATTGAGGTATTTTCGGATAATGATCAGGAGGATGATGTGGAGTTGGAGTATGGTGGGGGAGACAATGAGGGTCCGGCAGAGAGGGGACCACCACCACCACCACCACATGGGGGAGCATCTTTTACACCATTTGGTGGAATCCTTGCTTCCTTGTGCGGGTCCCCAAATTTCTGACCTTGAGGATTAGAGGCACTGTGCAGGGGCAACGTGTCTCAACTCTAGTAGACAGTGGGGCCACCCACAATTTTATTGATTCTTAGATGGTCCAAAGGAGGGGCATCGCCATAACAGAGTTTGAGGGGTTTTCTGTTCTGGTGCTGGGGGATAGGACTATGCAATGCAGTCAGTATGTTCCCGCTTTGACAGTGACCATGGGGAACTACTCGATGACGAACCATTTCTTTGTAGTGGACATGCTAGACACCAAGATGGTGATGGGTGTCTAATGGTTACACTCCCTTGGCCGAGTCAGCACTGATTGGAGGAAGCTGGAGATGGAGTTCACTGGGACAGATGGCAAGCTGGTAATCCTTAGGGGAATGCACTTGTATCCTCCATATACAATTTCAGCACATCAGATAGAGGCTGATTTAAGGCACGGGGACATTCGTGGGCCGTGGAACTGAGGATTTCATAGCTGGGGGACAGGCCCAGCCACCACACCCGGACATATAGGCCATCTTAGACAGATACACGGTAGTATTTGGGGACATCCCACAAGGGCAACCACCAGACAAGGGATTCGAGCACACCATTGAGTTGGAGCTTGGTGTTTAGGCAATTATCACCACCCCTTATAGGCATCCTAAGGCCTATAAGGACGAGATTGAGCGGGCCATCAAGGAGTTGTTGGCATTGGGCCACATTAGGTCGACTTCCAGTCCCTTTGCTTCTACAGTGGTGCTGGTGAAGAAGAAGGACGAAACCTTGCGCATGTGCATTGATTACAGGGCGCTCAACAAGAAGAATTTGAAGAACGGATACCACATCCTGCGCATTGATTAGTTGATGGATGAGCTTAGAGGAGCTAAGTACTTCTCTAAGATAGATTTGCGCTCGGGGTACCATCAGATCAGGGTGAGGGATTAAGACATCCCTAAGATGACCTTCAAATGCCACTATGGGCATTTCAAGTTTTTGGTCATGCCCTTTGAGTTGACCAACACACTTGCCACCTTCTAGTCGTGTATGAACAATGTGTTTCGGGGGCAGTTGAGGAGGTTTGTATGGGTGTTCTTCGACGACATCTTGATCTACAACAAAACCTGGGAGGAGCACTTGCAGCACCTGGAGGCGGCGTTGCGTATTTTGGAGGAACAACAGTTTTATGCCAAATTGTCCAAGTGTGAGTTTGGGCTGACGAAGATGCTCTACTTGGGGCACATCATTGGCACAAACGGGGTGAAGGTGCATGAGGAGAATATACAGGCCATTCAGGATTGGTCGGTGCCTAGAGATGTGACATCGTTGTGGGAGTTTTTGAGCATTTGCACCTATTACTGGAAGTTCGTCAAGGGATTCTCGCAGTTGGCGGCACCCCTCATGAATTTGACCAAGAAGGGGGATTTTTCATGGACAGATGGAGCCCAATTAGCTTTTGATCACCTCAAGGAGGTGATGAGTAGTTGCCCAGTGTTGGCACTCTCGGATTTCACTCAGCCATTCACAGTGGAGTGTGATGCATTAGGAGAAGGGATTGGGGCAGTATTGTCCCAAGATGGACATCCCATTTCTTTCGAGTGCCCGAAGCTCCTACCACATTAGAGGTCGTACTCTATATACGACAAAGAGATGTTGGCCATCATGCATGTGTTGGCCAAATTCTAGTAGTACTTAGTGGGTAACTGATTTTGGGTGAAGACAAATCACAATAGTCTTCGCCACTTCATGGGGCAACAGAGCCTCAATGATAGACACAGAGATGGGTTAGCAAGGTGCAGGCCTACGATTTTGATATTTAGTACGAGCGGGGAAAGCACAATTTAGTGGCTGATGCATTATCCAGGAGACTCACATGCCTCTCACTCATGAGCATTTTCCATGAATGGAAGGCACAGTTGTTGGGAGAGTACTCCAAAGATCGGCGTGCATGCGAGATCTTGGAGGGAACATATGCAGATGAGCGCTACTGAGTGATGGTCGAGATCATATATTACAAGGGGTACATATTTTTGGTACCAGGGTCATAGTTGAGGGAGAGGGTACTCCTTGCAACACATGATTCCCCATTATCGAGGCATCAAAGGTTCAGGAAGATGTACATGGCACTTACAGAGCACTTCACTTGGAAGGTCCTCAAGGGGGACGTGTTGAGGTATGTGCAGGAGTGTGAGGTATGCCAGAGAAACACAGGGGATTTGACCCATCCAGCTTGGTTGTTGCAGCCTCTTCCCATTCTTGAGGGGAAATGGGAGAGTATCTCCATGGATTTCATCACTGGGCTTCCAACGGTGCAGGGCAAGGATTATATTTATGTGGTGGTCGATTGACTGACCAAATATGTCCATTTATTCGCCATTTTGACCAAGTATTCAACCTCACAGGTGGTTGAGTTGTTCTTTAGGGAGGTCTTTCGTTTTCACGGACTCCCTAAGACCATAGTCAGTGACAGAGATAGTCGATTCATGGGGGGATTCTGGAAAGGATCTCTTCAGATTAGTGGGTACCGAGCTCACCCCGAGCACGAGTTACCACCCACAAATGGATGGTCAGATAGAGTGGGTTAATAAATTATTGGAGGGCTATCTCAAGAACTACGTGACTGGGCAGCAGAGAGCATTGATTCGATGGCTGCACTTGGGCGAGTATTGCTACAACACCACTCATCACATGTCCATCGGTATGTCACCCTTCCGTGCTTTGTATGGTTATGATGCCTTATCTTTCGTTGACATTGTTTTTGGAGACAGTAGGGCCCCAAAGGCCAAAGATTGGATCGTAGAGAGCCAAGACATTCTCAAGGCTCTTAGGGACAACTTATTGACAACGCAAAATCAACAAAAGATGTATGCTGATAGCCACAGGGTTGAGAGGCATTTTGAGGAGGGAGACTTGGTCTTCCTATGACTATAGCCATATAGACAGTCTACCTTGAAGCAGAAAGGGGCCGAGAAGCTACAACCACGTTTCTATGGGCCGTATAGAGTGGTTAGGAGAGTTGGAGAGGTGGCCTATGAGCTGGAGCTTCCCTCAGGGAGCAAGATTCACAACATCTTCCATGTTGCATGCCTCAAGAAGGTGTTGGGCCAACAAGTGACGATAGCTGTAGAATTACCCCAGCTTGATGATGAGAGGCACCTGGTTTTGGAACCGGAGGCCATTCTGGAGACTCGAGAGAAGAAGCTAAGGAACATGACCATCAGATAGTTATTGGTGCATTGGAAGAGCTTGTTGATTTTTGGTATCACCAGATGTGCTCTAAGCTTCAAAATTTGCAGGGAGGCTAGACACATGTATTTTAGAATACCTAGAAATCCTTTTGGAAAATTCCACCCAGTGACAGTTTTATTAAAATAATTAACTATTTTTAATGGATGCCTAAGTATAAACTTAGGAAATTAAAATAGTTAAAGGGAATTAATCAAGCTGAGGGTGAAACTTCTAGAAGAAGACAAAGATTGAGTCCAAATGATCTGAGCCATTGATTAGAATCTAATCTTGGTTGTTGATTACGCAACTGGAGGATTATAAGAACTTCGATGGGCATTTGAAAAACACATCGGAGAGAGATCAAGAGATCGAATTTCTCAGAGAGGGCAGCGCAACAGTTGCTAGAGAATCGATCGAGGAGATTTCTTGCAATGAGGGGCAGGGATAGTTTTTGGAGGGAAGTTTTCTTAGTCCGGAGAGTACAAGGAAGAGAGGGTAGAAAGACGTCTAGAGAGGCTGACGCAGGGCCACGCAGAGCTACGTTGTGGCAGTGCAAAGCTTCAAAGGGAGATCAAAATTATGCTGAGGAAGAGTTAGGATTTAGTGTTGGAGCCGAGGAGTGAGACCAGGAGGCCAAAGAGCTGAAGTTTCCAGCCAACAGAGGATTAGAAGGAGGTGCAGCACAGTCTTAGCTGCAGTGATTGCATGGGAGTGACGCAGAACTGTGCAGAGGCAGCGCAAAGGCTCATCTACTGCGCAAATCAATGTCGGTTCTTCTAGTGATAGGGTGAGATCATATCACTATTTTTTGCCCAGTTTCTCTTTGTATTAGATAGCCAGTTGGGCATCCAACGAATTGTATTCAAAAAACCACTGCTTAATAATACAAGCCCTCAGCTGTTGCACCGGTTTTCCCGCATTGGGTTTTTCTGGGGACATTTGTCCAAAAATAATAGTGTCATGTGTTGTGTATTTCTTTCTTGCTCAGTTTCTTGTTTCCGCATTTAATTTAATTGTTGAAGGCTGTAGTGTATTTGTTTCGATATTTGCTGTAGGATGCAATAAATAATTTGTTTAGTAATTTAACAAATAGAAGATGCTTAATCAGTTGCTGCAGTAGAAATTTGTGTCCCCAAATTTTCACATGGTATTAGAGTGCAGGTGAAGCAAGAGAACAGAGCCGGAAAAGTCCAACGCTGAAGAGAAGGAGGGAAGTTGAAGTGTTGTGTAGGCAACAAATTGAATCCCCTGAGGGATTGCGTAGTCCATGCCAGGAGGGAAAAATTTTCATGGGAAAATCTCTCTCTGAGTGAGTCAACAGAGAGAAAGATTTCCAGATCGAAGTTTTCCAGTGTCAGAGGGAGTAGCGCAAAAGCATCAGCGCAGAGTAGTTTTCTGCAACAGTTGTTGAGGCAGAAAAGCATCAGAAGGAAGGAGGAGACACTGTTGAGGGAATACCTTCCTCAGAGAATTCCTTGCCAGGGAATTTGATTTCTCTCTTGTTGAGCAACAACAAAGAGGAGAACATCTACTAACTCCAGTAGGGAGTGTGTAGGCTAGCCTAGTGCTGCACAGAGGAGAGAGGAGGTAGTTTGACATTTTGTTAGTAGAGATGGTAGTTAGTGGGTTAAGAGATTAGGATCAGTTGGATGGTGCATCCAACTATGTGATCTGGAAGGCAAGGATCTCATGCCTTCTGGATGAGCATGATCTCAAAACCTATGTCGACAGTGTGGTAGTTGTACCCGCGGATCCAGATCTGCTCAAGAAGTATAAGAGTTAGATGGAAAAGGCCAAGCGATTGATCCTTGATGGAGTGAGAGATCACGTAGTGTGTCACATTGCCGGCAAGGATACTACCCGACAGATGTGGGAAGCATTGGCTACATTATAGAAGGATCTTTTGAGCAGTGGAAGATGTACTTGGAGTAGAACATGAGATCCATGCAGATGTAGAAGGGGAAACATATTGATCCATTCCTTAGAAAGCTTTAGGAAATCCGAGAATCGTTGGCAGCTGTGGGGTCAACACCTCAGCCTACTGAGATGGTGAGGCTGGCCTTGAATTCTGGCTCAGATGAATGGCAAGTATTTGTCTAGGGCATCCTGGGCAAAGAGAGATTGCCAGATTGGGAAGGGATGTGGGCCGCTCTTTAGTAGGAAGAGATGAGGAGAGACTTAGTCAAGTGCAAACTTGATAGGAGCAGCAACAGTGGGATGAAGCCCAAGGAGGAGGAAGAGAATGCAACCCTTGCATCCAAGGGGCAACAAGAGCAGCGAAGGCGGAAGAAGGATGTCTCAAATATCAAATGTTTCTGATGTGGTGAACTTGGTCACTACGCTACGCAGTGTCCTCTTAAGAAGGACAAAGATGCGAAACATGATCCGCAGGCTGTAGCCACAAAGATCGAGGAGGAGTTTGCCATGATTGCCCAGATACCTCTAGGGGAGAGGTGGGGTGATCTAGTATTGCAGTTCGAAAGAACTGCAGATGGGCAGGATCCTTGAGGAGTCCACCTCTTGGATCAATACCTTGCTACGGGAGCCCATATCAGAATTAGTAGGATGGACTAGGATCAGTTGATGCAGAGGAGTGTCAGGGTGACAGTTGCAGTGGCTAGGAGTGCTAGAGAATAAGCAGTGCAGAGCAGAGTTTGCAGCAGTGCAGTTGGCACAGTGTAGAGACAGCAACAACGCAGAGGCTTCAGAGGGTCCCGTAGAGACTAGCAATAGTCAGAACTCCAACAACAAATGCATCATGCTAAACACCTATTCAGTAATTTTGGATGTTTTTCTATTGCTGATGCAGTAACAACAACAATTGGGGAAGGTTGCAGTGCAAATGCAGTGTTGGAAGTGTCAGCAGCAGTACAGATGCAAAATTTATGAGGGTTGCAATACAAATGCAGTGTTGGCAGTGGCAGGGTCAGCGATAGTATAGATGTAGCATTTGCGTGGTAGTTGGTGGGAAGCGATGTTAGACATTAGCAGTGCAGAGGGAGATGTTACAGAGTGCTTCAGCAGGTTGCATTACTAGAGCACATTCCTCACTAAGAGGGAGTGTTGATTTCTAGTACCATCGGATGTGCTCTAAGCCTCAAAATGTGTAGGGAAGCTAGGACACATGTATTCCAGAATACCCAGAAATCCTTTTGGGAAATTCCACCCAGGGACAATTTTATTAAGATAATTAATTATTTTTAATGGATGCCTAAGTATAAACTTAGGAAATTAAAATAATTAAAGGGTATTAATCAAACTGAGGGTGAAACTTCTAAAAGAAGACAGAGATAGAGTCCAAATGATATGGGCCATTGATTAGAATTTAATCTGGGTCGTTGATTATTCGACTGGAGGATTATAAGGACTTCAATCGGCATTTGAAAAACACATCGGAGAGAGATCAAGAGATCGAATTTCTCAAAGAAGGTAGCGCAACTGTTGCCAGAGAATCGATTAAGGAGATTTATTGCATTGAGGGGCAGGGATAGTTTCCGGAGGGATGTTTTCCTAGTTCGCAGAGTACAAGGAAGAGAGGGCAGAAAGACATCCAAAGAGGTTGACACAGGGCCACGCAAAGTTACGATGTGGCAGCGCAGAGCTTCAGAGGGAGATCAAAATTTTGCTAAGGAACAATCATTATTTAGTGCTAGAGCCAGGTTGTGATACCGAGAGGCCAGAGAGCTAAAGTTTCCAGCCAACATAGGATTAGAAGGAGGTACAGTGCAATTCCAACTGCAGTGATGTAGTGACTGCGTGGGAGTGATGCAGAACTGTGTAGAGGTAGCGCAGAGGCTCATCTCCAACGCAGATCAATGCCGGTTCTTTCAGTGGCAGGGTGAGATCATATCACTATTTTTTGCCTAGTTTCTTTCTGTATTGGATAGCCAGATGGGCATCCAACAAATTGTATTAAGAAAACTACTACTTAATAATAGAAATCCTCAGCTGTTGCACCGATTTTCCCACATTGAGTTTTTTCGAGTACATTTGTCCAAAAATAACGGTGTCATGTGTTGTGTATTTCTCTTTTGCTCAGTTTCTTGTTTCCGCATTTAATTTAATTGGTGAAGGCTGCAGTGTATGAGTTTCGATATTTGTTGTAGGATGCAATAAATAATTTGTTCAGTAATTTAACAAATAGAAGATACTTAATGAGTTGCTGTAGTAGAAATTTGGGTCTCCAAATTTTCACAGAGCTTACCAAATGAGGTGCCACCTAGGAGGGAGAGCACATATTGGAGCATCTAGCGCTGAAGTTACTTGGGGACAAGCAAGATTTGGGAGGGGAGGACTGTAATGTCCCTTCCTAAATTATTTTGTTACAGGTTTAATTTCCCACAATTTTGGATAGTTTTGGAGGCCATGGAACCCACTCAATTTTGACGTAGGGACTTAGGAAGGAAACAAGGATGTATTATTTTGTTAGTGGAGTATGGGGGCCACCCACATGAGAAAAACACACTTGGTTAGGTAGAGAGTTCAAATAGCCTTGGAGGGAAATCGAATGGCAAGGTGGAGGGGCCCACGTGGGAAGGAAGGACCACGAAATTATAAATAGGATGAGCTCATCCTCACAACATATTTTTTCCAATTGAACTCATTTTGGTTGCTCGAGCTGCTTAGTTGGGTCACTTGTTGTTTAGCAATGGGTTTTTTGTACGAAGAACTCATCCTTTCTTCGGGGGACTTTGAGTGCCACCCTAGAGAGGTTTGTCACATCATTCCGGAGGACACTTGGGGAGATTTCAGCTCTTAGACCCAGACATTCACTCAGCCATAACTTGTTCTAGGAGGACGCAGGAGGAGCACACATGGGAGTCATTTCGGGAGTCTTTCAGGGAGCCATTGCCGGGAAAATTCTGGTGAGGAAAGTTCAGGGATACAACAGATATTGGGGTGGAGTTTTGGAGCAAGAGGAGACAGCTACAGTTTGGTACGAATTTGCAACTCTTGGGCATGCGCAAAAGCCTCTCACTGGGTAGACGTGGGAGTTCGAGGATTGGGTTGTGAAGCTGGTACTTGTTGGGCCAGATAAGGGAAGCCTTTGGGGAGTGTTTGTAGCAATTTTGGATTGCTTGGGGGAGGATTACACTGATGTCCGGACAGTTCGTACTTCTCATCAGATTGTGGAGTACGGGGTGCTTTGGGGGCCGAATTTCAGGGATCAAAACCAGGCCAAACCATTTTTGGGGTTTGGTGGGTTTTTCTTGAGGAGCTTGGGATTAACTTGTCGGAATTTTCAGAGCACTGGAGACAAGGTTTTCAGCAACATCTTTGCCAGAGACAGTGCATTTTTGTTGGGGCAGCACAGGACATCATTCAGATAGCTGATTTTGTCATCTGGGCTTGTAGTCTTATCACTGTTGATTTCTGTAACATCGGATATGCTCTAACCTCGAAATTTTGCAAAGAGGCTAAGACACATGCGTTCTCCAAGATGCAGAAATCATTTGGGAAAATTCCACCTAGGGATGGTTTAATTAAAATAATTAATCATTTTTAATGTATTCCTAGGTCTAAACTTAGGAAATGTGATTAATTAAAGGGTATTAATTAATTTGGTGTGAATCTTCTAGAGAAAGATGAGGATCAATTCCTAGTTAATCTTAGCCTTTGAATATGTTTTAATCTTGGTCGTTTTTGCTCCAACGACAGATTATAAGAATGAGCTTGATGGGAACTTGGAGAACACACCGAGGTAGTGAGATCTAGAGATCGAATTTCTCAAGAGTAGCAACGCTGAGTTGTCGGAGAGAGATCAGCTGATCTTCTTGCAGTGGGGGGTAGGGAAGTAGACCAGAGGGGATTTTTCCAGTTCGGGAGAGTACAAGGCATAGAAGGCAACGAGAGGTTCAGAGAGGCAGCACAATGCTTCAAAGTGAGTCCGTAAGTTTGTTGGGAGCAGTCGAGATCTAGTACCAGAAGCTGGGGTGTGAGACCGGAGAGCCAGAGGGTCAAGTTCTAGTAAGAAAAACGATCAGCAAGAAGGGTGATGCAGTTCCTAGAGGCTGTGACGTAGTGAGCCCACGCAGAGACTGCATAAAGGCAACATGGGGCTAGCCATCCAGAGCCTAGATCAGATTCAGATCACCAGTGACAGTGTGAGAATATTTTTCACTACCTCTTTGCCAGTTTTTTCTTTGTATCAGATTGCTAGTTTGGGCATCTAAAGATTTGTACTCGGAAACTACTGCATAATAATTAAAACCCTCAACTGCTGCACCGGTTTTCCTACATTAGGTTTTTCCGGGGATGTTTCTCCAAAAACAACAGTGTATTTGTGTGTGTTTATTTCTCTCCCGTGTAGTATTTTGTTTATGTAGTATTTTATGATGTGAAGGCTGCAGTAGATTTTATTTCGATGTTTACTGTGTTACACTGTAAATAACTTGATTCAGAAATTAACAAGTAGGATAAATTTAATCAGTTTGCTGCAGTAGGGAATTGGGTCACCGATTTTCCACATGGTATCAGAGCATAGGTTGTAAGTTCAAGAGCTCAGAGCAGAAGGAAGGAGGCAGTTTGAATTTCTGCGTAGGTAGCAATTCGAAACCCTCAGCTGCTGCACCGGTTTTCCTACATTAGGTTTTTACGTGGACGTTTCTCCAAAAACAACAGTGTATTTGTGTGTGTTTATTTCTCTCCTGTGCAGTATTTTGTTTATGTAGTATTTTATGATGTGAAGGCTGCAGTAGATTTTATTTCGATGTTTACTATGTTACACTGTAAATAACTTGATTCAGAAATTAACAAGTAGGATAAATTTAATCAGTTTGCTGCAGTAGGGAATTGGGTCACCGATTTTCCACATGGTATTAGAGCATAGGTCATAAGCTGAAGAGCTCAGAGTAGAAGGAAGGAGGTAGTTTGAATTTCTGCGTAGGTAGCAATTCGAAACCCTCAGGGGCAACGTATTTCCTTTGCCAGGAGGGCCAGTTTTCGTGGAAATTTTACTTCTTTGAGTGAGTCGACAGAGAATAAAATTTTCCAGATCGAAGAGTACCAGAGGTAGAGGAAGTAGTAGTAGTTTCCTTGCAAAGCAGATTTTTAGCTTGGACGTAGATTTTGCAACAGTTTGCTAGTGCAAATAGCGTCAGGAGGAAGGAAGAGCACATACTGAGGGAATTCTTTCCTCAGAGGACTTCTAGCCAAGAAGTTCAAATTTTCCTAGCAGAAGCAGAAGTAGCTGTGAGTAGATTTGAACACTCCAGCAGGCAGTGCGAAAAGCCAGTCAACAGCTGCGCAGAGGAGAAGAGGAGGAATTCGACATTTTTGCAGAGATGGCATCAACAACGTTGAGAGATCAGGATCGATTGGAGGGAGCCTCCAACTATGTGATCTGGAAGGCAAGAATTTCCTGTCTTCTAGATGAGTATGATCTCAAAACTTATATCAATGGCGTGGTAGCTATACCTGCAGATGTAGATCCGCTTAAGGCCTACAAGAAGGAGATGGCGAAGGCAAAGAGGATGATTCTCGCTGGGTTCGAGATCACATGGTTTCTCACATAGTTGGCAAAGATACTGCTCGACAGATGTGGGAAACACTAGCTACGATGTACGAAGGATCTTTCGAGCAGCAGAAGATGTATCTTGAGGAGAAGCTGAGATGCACGAGGATGCAGAAAGGGAAGCGTATAGACCCCTTTTTACTAGGCTTTAGGATGTCCAAGATCAACTGGCTTCAGTAGGGATAGTGCCCCAGCATACAAAGTTTGTACGATTAGCTCTGAACAACCGAAGAATGGCAAGTTTCATCCAGAGTATCCTGGGCAAAGAAAAAGTGCCAGATTGGGAACGTGTGTGGGCTGATCTGCAGCAGGAGGAGATGAGGCAATATTTGGTGAAGAACACCATCAGTGGTGGTAGTAGCCGTGGGACGAAGCAAGTAAAGGAGGAGGAAGATGTGGCCCTCGCATCAAAGGGGCAGCAGGAGCAACACAGGAGGAAGAAAGACATTTCCAAGATCAAGTGCTTCAGGTGTGGTGAGCTTGGCCACTATAACACTTAATGTCCTCTCAGAAATAAGGACAAGGAGGAGAAGTAGGATCAGTAGACTGCATCTGCTGAGGTCGACAAGCTGTCCTCTAGATTGGAGGAAGAGTTTCCCATGATCACCGATATACCTCCAGGAGTGAGGTGGGGTGATTTGGAGTTGTAGCCCTAGAGAGCTATGGGATAGGCAGGATCCTTGAGGAGGTCCACCTCATGAATCAATACCTTGCTACGGGAGCCATAACATGTAATAGCAAGATGGATCAGTGGCAGATGGTGCAGTTAGATGCCAAAGTGACAGATGTAGTGGATATTAGCAGTTAGATACTGGGCAAAGTAGTGCAGAGTTGGCGACAGTGTAGATGGCACAGAGCAGAGTCAGCAAAAACGCATAGGCTTCAGTGACAACACAAAGTCTAGCAGCAGTCAGGACTCAGGTGATTGATGCATCATACTGACCACAGTTGGTTTAGTATTTTGGATGCTTTTTTGTTGCAGTTGTTGCAATTGCGGCAACAACAGTTGGAAAGGGTTACAGTGTAGATGCAGTGTTGGCAGCAGTTCAACAGGGCCAACAACAACATGACAATCAAAGTTGCACAGTAGTTGATGGGTAGCAGAGCCAGACATCAGCAGTGCAATAGGAGATGGTGTAGAGACAGAGTGATGCTTCAGTGGGTTGCAACAGTAGAGCACATTCCTCGCTAAGAGGGAGTGTTGATTTCTGTAGCATCGGATGTGCTCTAGCCTCAAGATTTTGCAGACAGGCTAAGACACATGCATTCTCCAAGACCCAAAAATTGTTTGGGAAAGTTCCACCTAGAGGTGGTTTATTTAAAACAATTAATCCTTTTTAATGTATTCCCAAGTCTAAACTTAGGAAATGTGATTAATTAAAGGATATTAATTAAATCTGGTGTGAATCTTCTAGATAAAGACGAGGATCAACTCCCAGTTAATCTTAGCCCTTGATTATGTTTTAATCTTGGTTGTTGGTGCTCTAATGAGAGATTATAAGAAGGAGCTTGATGGGCACTTGGAGAACACATCAAGATAGTGAGATCTAGAGATTGAATTTCTCAAGTGCAACAACGCTGAGTTGTCGGAGAGAGATCATCTGATCTTCTTGCAGTGAGGGGCAGGGATAGTAGATCGGAGGAGATTTTTCTAGTTCGAGCGTGTGCAAGGAAGCGAGAGGTTCAGAGAGGCAGCGCAGTGCTTCAGAGGGAGTCCGTAATTTCGCTGGGAGCAGTCGAGATCTAGTGCCAGAAGCTGGGGTGTGAGACCGGAGAACCAGAGAGTCGAGTTCCAGTCAGCAAAACGATCAGCAAGAAGGGTGACGCAGTTCCTAGAGGCTGTGACGCAGTGAATGTGTGAGCCCATGCAGAGACTGCACAAAGGTAGTGTGGTGCTAGCCATCGAGAGCTTGGATCAGATTCAAATTGCCAGTGACAATGTGAGAATATTTCTTATTACATCTTTGCCAGTTTATTCTTTGTATCAGATTGCCAGTTTGGGCATCTAAAGATTTGTACTCATAAACCACTGCATAATAATTAAAACCCTCAGCTGTTTCATTGGTTTTCCTACATTGGGTTTTTCCAAAAACAACGGTGTATTTGTGTGTGTTTATTTCTCTCTTGTGCCGTATTTTTTTTTTCCGTAGTATTTTATGTTGTGAAGGCTGCAGTGGATTTTATTTCGATGTTTACTGTGGAACACTGTAAATAACTTGATTCAGAAATTAACAAGTAGGAGAAATTTAATCAGTTTGCTGCAGTAGGGAATCGGGTCACCAATTTTCCACAATCACTTGGGCTTTGCTACGCTTGCCTTTGGGGCAAGCCTATGTGCACTCCTCCCACATTATTGTATTATTGCTCCAGATTCATAATAAAATGGCTCAGCTGCTTCTCACTTTCAGTCTATTTATGGGTGTGCACTAAAATTTAAAATTTTCTGCTGTTGACTTTGTTGTTTGCTTTGCATATCACAGTTTTTCCTAGTTTGGAACATTACATGGCATCACTATGTTATAAATTACAAGCTTTTAAATTCAGATCAACTTGATAATTAGAATGCTTAAGGACAAAAAATCTCAAAGAAAAACTATTATATTTATTCCAGAATGGTGCACTTCCCACAGCAATAAGTACTGTCCTGAACTCTCTAAATGCATTTCATAGAATGAATTCATTGATTGGGTGTATAATGTTGTGCTGGCAGATGTTCCACAGTGGTCATTACATGGGTGACAACGCTTGCAAATTCCGCAATGGGGAGGCATGGCAAAAGGTTCTCGGTCCATTTTATGTGCACTTGAACCATGCCAACGAAGTAATAGATCCATACCTCCTCTGGGAAGATGCAAAGCAGCAGGTGAGCTATACCTAATTTTAGGAAATCAGAGTATATAGAAACTTTAGTTGTGTCATATTTAATTAATGTGCAAGGAAACATACTTTAGCAAAAGGTCTAAAGGATAAAATTTCTGGGTCTATGATTGGTTAGTTCATTCAGTTACATACTGACTACTGATTATTGCATGCTATTTATTTAGTTATTTATGATTTTATACACCCATGCCCAGAGACTTGTTCAGGAACAAAGTTGGCCATACAGTTTTCCTGCTTCTGAATATTTTCTAAAGGAAGAAGATCGGTGCTCTGTCTCTGGAAGAATGCTAGTATATGACAGGTGAATAAATTATTTAATGTTTTTAATCATGATTTGTTTTCAATATAGATTGAAAGGAATGTGGGTGAAAGTGGTGTAAACGTAAATGCTAAGAGCCTGATTTCATGCAACTAGATTCCAAGGGACTCCTAAGATCATCTATGTTATATTATTGATTGTTGGTGGTACAGGCTACCTAATTTGTTTGCAGAATTTATTTGCCCTTTCACTTAATCCTTGATCTGTTCGTGTTGAAAAAATGTACCTTTATACTGAACTGCTTTCTTTTTATAGCTATGCTTGAAACGAGGATCACTTTTGTAGTTTTGTAGGTAAGTGAAAGTTTCGGGTCAAAATATTCAATTTTTGATTTGTACCATTATTTTGATCATATTCATTCTGCACATGGTACTACCATAGCTCTTTAAAATGGGACTGCCAATAAGAATATGGTCTAGAAAATCTGTGGGTTCTGTTTTGTCACGACGGGCTGCCTGTTTCCAAACAGTATTCATGATCTCATATTGTATATTTATATTCTTGTATAGACAACAGAAGAAAGTCCTAAAGCATAAGTATATTACATTGCAACAAGAAAGCTGGGCTTCTATAACCTCATCAAGTTGAAGCCTAATATGGCTACATTGTCTTTTATGCTTTTTTAATTTGTTCCACATTTCCTTTCCTCGTGCTTATGTAACATCATCAATTTGAAGCCTACTATGGCTCCATTGTCTTTTATGTTTTTTAATTCGTTCCATATTTCCTTTCCTCGTGCTCATGTGCCATCATTTGCTTTTTCTACTTTACTTGAAGTGCTGTTCAAGTATGTTGAAAGGATAGTGTTTTTCTCATTTTCTTTCAATTTCTTATCACAATGAATCAGTTGTATTCCATAAATATTAGTATGTCAGCTCTTCAAAAAACCCGCAACTGCAAATGCTTAACATGCAGCAGAGGTATGGGCAACATATTAAGACATCGATGTTTACAAGAAAAAATGGTTTACACGGTTTTAATGAGTTCTTGCTTTGTACATCAAACTTTCAAAGTACATGAAAAAACAGAAAAAAATCATTGTAAGAAAAAGGAAAAATTGTTTCCTTTGTATTGCATATTTCTGCACTTCAATGTTCTCCTTAAGTTACCGGAAACACTCCTGTACACCCAAAATGCCATTCGGCCAGTCTGATATGGAAACCTGTATAAAATGTATCAGGAAAGCGTTGGATACATTCTGAATTTCGAAATGAATTTGCCAGATCTGGAAACATGAAAACTGCATTTCACCGACAGGAAATGTTTCCCTCATTTCCAGAGATATATTTGGTGCAGAGCCTGGTGTTTCTGACCTGAAACTTACAAAAAATCATAAAATATGTAAAATAACAAGAAGCGATAGAATCTAACCTCTTAATCTATAAATATTAAATACAGGTCTATTGGGGTTCCCTTCTGCATGCAAATGCTCATCTTTGAGATGATTTGTCTGCTTTTTGTGTTGCGGAGAAAAGTGCATTTTCAATGAAATTGTCAAGAGCTATCCCATAAGTTTGAATAGAGTGGACACAATCACAAATTTTAATATCATTCCATTGGGATCTTATGACATCCTAATTGGAATGGATTGGTTGGACAAGCACCATTCCATTCTAGATTGCCACAATAAGACATTTACATGTCTTCATGAAGAAGGAAAACAAAGTTTTGTGCGAGGAATTCCAAAACCCATTTTTATAAGGGATATTTCAGCCTTACAGTTGAAAATTGTGAAAATTCAGAAACCCGAATCCTATCGCAGCAACTGGAAATTATTCGCCTAATTGTTAATTAAATTTAACAATTTATTTATTGTTTCCTACAACAAATACTGAACAACTCACGCTGCAACCTATACAAATAACACTGCGGAAGAATAAACATTGGAAGAAATGTTAGCAAACACACATAAATTTACATAGGTATTTTTGGACAAATGTCACTAGAAAAACCCAACCTGGGAAAACCGGTGCAGCAGTGAGAGTTTTATTTTATTATGTAGCAGTGAAATCTGAGTACATCTATGGATGCCGAAAACTGGCAATCCAAACAACAAGAAAATCTGGCAGAGATATTTCGTAAGAAACCCCGACACTCGTGCTTCCTGCACTCGCATTCCTACACTTGCGCGTTCCTGCACTTGCGCGTTCTTGCACTCGCGTTCCTGCACTCACGTTCTTGCATTCCTACACTTGCATGTTCCTGCACTCGCATTCCTCTACTTGCGTTTCTGCACTAGGAATAACTCAGCGTCTAGCTACTGCCTCTTCGGATCTGGAAATATTCCTCTGGATCACTGTCCCTGCCCCTCACTGGCATTGCGTCCGTCTCTGGCTCGAACTCTACTGCTACTAGCTCAATCTGCACAAGGAAATGCTACTCAAGTGTACTCTCCAAGTGCCCATCGACTTCTTCTTATAATCTTCTGTTGGGACTCCAACGACTAAGATTAAACCTTAATCGATGGCTAGGATCATCTTGAAGTCAAGCAGTGTGAGTTTCTAGAATATTCACACCTTGATTTAATTAATTCTAATTAACTAACCATATTCCCTAAGTTTAGACTTAGGAAACATTAAAAAACTGGTTAATAATCTAATTAAGTCATTTCTAGGTAGAATTTCCAGAAACGATTTTTGGGTTTTGGAGATCTCATGTATTCTAGTCTCTCCACAAACTTTCGTGGCTAGAACACATCCGATGCTACAAAAACTAACACTCCCTCTTAGCGAGGAATCTGTTCTAGTGCTCTACTGCACATCTTGTGACAACACCCTGTCTTTGCATCATCTCTTGTCACGTTGCCGATTTTTGGCATTGTTGCCCACCAACAACTGTTCAACTTTGATATATGTTACATCTGTGCTACCGCTGACTCTGTTGAACTGCTTCCAACACTGCAACTCCCTCTCATCTGTTGTTGCTGCGACTGCAACATCTGCAACTGAAAAGCATCCTAAATAATGAATCATCTGTGATCAATATGATGCATATGCCTCCTGAGTCTCTGACTGTTGCTAGTATCTGGGTTGTCATTGAAGAATCTGCATTACTGTTGACTCTGCACTGCTGCCAACTCTTCATTGTGCTCCCCAGTATCTGACAACTACTAGTCTCTACATCTGTCACTCTGGCATCTGACTGCATCTACTGTCACTGATCCATCATGCTACTAAATACTATGGGCCCCCATAGCAAGGTATTGATCCAAGAGGTGGACTCCTCAAGGATCCTGCCCAACTGTAGCGCTTTGGGTCTACAACTCCAAGTCACTCCACCTCACTACTGGAGGTATGTCAGCAAACATGGTGAAGTATTCCTCCAGCCTATCCATCTCTACTGATGCTGCCTGCTTCTCCTTCTTGTCCTTTTTCTTGAGAGGACATTGGGTAATGTAGTGACTGAGCTCACCACATCTGAAGCACTTGACCTTCGACAAGTCCTTCTTCTTCTTTCTCTGCTCCCTCTGTCCCTGACTGGGACCCTTTGATGCGAGAGCCACATGCTCCTCCTCCTTCACCTGGTTCGATCCGCTGCTGCTGCCACTGATGGAGCTCTTTAGTGGAGCTCGTCTCAACTCCTCCTACTGCAAGTCAACCCACATCTTGTCCTCAGTTGGCAAGGTATCTCTGCCCAAAATACTTTGGACGAATACTTGCCACTCTCGGAGACGATATTTAGTGCCAATCGCACTAGATCTTTGGGTTGAGGCGCTGCCCTAACCACCGACAACTAGTCTTGGACATCCTGAATCCTGGTGAGGAAGGGGTCTATGCTTTCCCCCTTTTGCATCCGAATGAGCATCAACTTCTCCTCTAACACATTTTCTGCTCCTCGGAAGTGCCTTGGTACAGCGTGGAGAGAGTCTCCCACATCTCTCTGGCAATACCTTTGCCAACTATGTGTGAAACAATGTGATCTTGGACTTCGTCTAGGATCAACCTCTTCACCCACACCATATCCTCTGTAGTCCTTCAGCTTATTTGCATCCTGGGGTACTGCTACCACTACATAAATATATGTCTTCAAGCCAAATTCATCTAGAAGGAAGGACATCCTTGCCTTCCAGATGACATAGTTGGAAGCACCATCCAACCTGTCTTGATCTTGAAGCCCAACAGTAGCCATCTCAACAAATGTCGAAAATTTCCTCTTCTTTTTTGCTCAGCTATTCACACTCCCTTCTGGAGTGAGAAACTCTGCTTACAATGACTGTTGATTTGCAAGGGAAATCAAAATTCTTGAGACTAGAAGTTCCCTGAGGAAAATTTCCCCTCAGTGTGTGCTCTTCTTCCACCCTACGCTAACTCTACTCTAGCAAACTGCTGCAAAACAACTGCGTCTAGCTAGAGATCTTCTCTACACAAATACTGGGTTGATCCCTCTACATATGGAGTCCCTCGATTTGGAGAGATCAAATTTTTTTGTCCCTCTCTTAGAAAAATCGAATCTCCTCAAGAAATTCGGCCTCTTAACAAAGTGATTGCGCTTCCCTCTGGGTTTCGATTTGCTGCCCACACTGAACAGCGAGATTCCTTATTTCTTCGCTACTAAACTCTCAGGCTGATCATTTGCCCTCTAATACCATGTGAAAATTCGGAAACCTGAATCCTATTGCACGAACTAGAAATTATTCTACTAATTGTTAATTAAATTTAACAATTTATTTATTGTTTCTTACAACAAATACTAAACAACTCACACTGCAACCTACACAAATAAAACTGCAGAAGAATAAACATTGGAAGAAATGCCAGCACACACACATAAATTTACACAGTTATTTTTGGACAAATGTCCCCCAAAAAACCCAACTTGGGAAAACCAGTGTAGCAGCGAGGGTTTTATTTTATTATGCAGCAGTGAAATTTGAGTACATCTATGGATGCTGAAAACTAGCAATCCAAACAACAAGAAAATTTGGCACAGATATTACCTAAGAAACCCTGACACTCGCGCTTCCTGCTCTAGTGCTACTTGCACTTGCATTCCTACACTCATGTGTTCTTGCACTTGCACATTCTTGCACTCGCGTTCCTGCACTCGCGCGTTCCTGCACTTGCGCATTCCTACACTCACGCATTCCTACACTCATGCGTTCCTACACTCGCATTCCTGCACTAGGAATAACTCAGCATCTTGCTATTGCATCTCCGGATCTGGAAATCTTCTTCTGGATCATTGTCTCTGCCCCTCACTGACGCTATGTACCTCTCTGGGTCGAACTCTACTGTGTTAGCTCGATCTGGACAAGGAATTGCTGCTCAAGTGTACTCTCCAAGTGCCCATCGATTTCTTATAATCCTCTATTGGGACTCCAACGACCAAGATTAAATCTTAATCGACGGCTAGGATCATCTTGAAGTCAATCCATGTGAGTTTCTAGAACATTCACACCTTCACTTAATTAATTCTAATTAATTAACCATATTCCCTAAGTTTAGACTTAAGAAATATTAAAACACTGGTTAATAATCTAATTAATTCATTTCTAGGCGAAATTTCCAGGATCGATTTCTGGGTTTTGGAGATCTCATGTATTCTAGCCTCTCCACAAAATTTCGTGGCTAGAACACATCCGATGCTACAAAAACTAACAAAAAGATGTTTCAGGAAAGGATGTGAATTATATGCAACATTTTATGTTCCAGATCCTCTTCAGTGTACCTTACATTTTTTGGTTAGATTCAACACCATTAGAATCCCAAATGTGTATTTTTTTGCCTTGTAAGGCCATGGGGGATGATATGCACAAGTGTTGGCTATGTGGTATCCTAGATCCCCTTAGGTGAACGGTTAGGGCAAGTCCTTTTAGTCCTTGTATTATAAACATAATAATAATAAATAAAAATAATTTAATTAAGTAATGAAAAGTCAAGGGGTACATACTTTTTCACCTAATGGCTAATCAATTGTGAAAATTTCAATACTGAAATCCTATTGCAGCAACTAGAATTTATTTTTCTAATTGTTAATTAATTTAACAATTTATTTGCTACGAAAAATACCAAATAATTCACACTGCAACCTTTACAAATAAAACTGTGGAATAAAATAGCGCTGGAAACTGAGAAAATTCTAGCACAACGCATAAAAATTAACACGACTATTTTTTGGACAAAAGTCCCTGGAAAAATCCAACTTGGAAAACCCAGTGCAACAGTTGAGGGCTTTATATTATTATGCAGCAGTGGGAAATTCTGAGTACAATCTGGATGCCAAATACTGGCTATCTTGCAGATAATATAATGGCAAAAATAATCTGAGGGAAATTACCCTCACTTCGAGCATTCTCGACACTTGACTGTGTTAGTTTTTGGTAGCATCAAAAGTGTTCTAGCCTTGAAGATTGGTGGAGAGGCTAAGGCACATGAGTTCTAAAGAACCCAGAAACCATTTGGTGAAATTCCACCTGAATTGTATTTTATTAAAATAATTATTATTTTTAATGGAGTTCCTAAGTCTAAAATTAGGGAAATTAAAATATTAATAGGTATTAATCAAAATATGGGTGAGAATGATCTAGAAGACAGATCAAGTCATATTTTAATCTTAGCCATTGATTAGACACTTAATCTTGGTCGTTGAAGACTCAATAGGAAAAGTATAAGATGGAGGCTTGGGGTTCATTTGGAAACACACGTGGAGAGAACAAATTGATCTGGAGTTCGATTTCTAGGGTTAGGAAGTTGAGAAATTCAAACTAGGTGATCATTTTGCAGCTGAGGGGTAGTGAGAATCCGAGAGGACTTTTCGGAGAATACAAGGCAGAGAGAGGACAGAAAGATGTCCAGAGGAGGGCTGACGCTGACCTACACAGTGCTGATGCAGAGGCAACTCAGTCAGTGAGGGGAATTCGAAATTCTGCAGAGGGAATTCGATTTGGAATTGCCGGGAGCTAGGGTGTGAGATTGGAGGCAAGAAAGTCGAATTCTCAGCTAGCAGAAAATCCAGAGCAGAGAGGCTGTGTAATACCCAGCAGGGGTAATGCAGAAGCTGCCCAGGGTGACGTAGTATGATGCAGAGGTCATCAGAGGGTGATGCAGAGCCTCCCAAAGCTAAGGATTAGTCATTATTTCTCTAGTGACAGGGTGAGATCATTTCACTAGTTTTTTGTCCAGTATTTTTTCTATAAAAGATTGCTAGATGAGCATCCTAGATTTGTATTTAGATATTTCACCTGCATAATAATAAACCCTCAGCGCTGTTGCACCGATTTTCTCGCATTGGGATTTTTCGGGGACTATTGTGTCCAAAAATAAGTGTGTCCCATGTATCTTGTTCTTTTCTTTGTTTTTAGTTTCATGAGATCAAATATTTAATTAGTGTAGGCTGCATAAGTAATATGCCTCAAAATTCAGAAGAATGACTTGATGAATGTAATTTAAAAATCAAGTAGGTGAAGTTGATTCAGATTTCCTGTAGTAGAGGTTCCTTCAGTATAGGAATTTTCACATGGTATCAGAGCATTGATTTTGAAACAAGGAAGAGCAGATCCAGTGCTGAGCAGTGAGGCCGAAAGATGCACTTGGTAGAGATTCGAATCCCCTTGAAGGGATTGCGCAGTCTTTGTTGGGAAGCAGATTCGAGGAAATCTCTCTCTGAGTGAGAAGACAGAGAGGTACGATTTGCAATTCGTGAGTTTGCAGTGGCAGAGGGAGTGACGCAGAGCCTCAGAGTAGTGCTTGAAGGGCGTAGTTTCTGCTAGGGTAGAAATCCGCTGGAAAAGAACGAAGACACGTAGAAGGGGAATTTTCTCCTTAGAAAACTTTCCTCCAGAAACTTTGTATTTCTCACTTGCTGAGCAGTTGAGTAGTGCTAAGAAGTGACTAGAGGAGTTAGTTCGACAGTTGGGTGAGATGGCATCACATGGGCTCAGAGATCAAGACAGGTTGGACGGAGCCTCAAACTATGTCATATGGAAGACCAGAATCTTAGTTGTTCTGGAATAATACGATCTTGAGGCCTACCTCAAGAGTACTGTGGTTGTTCCTGCTGACAACGATCAAAGGAAGAAGTACAAGGCCGAGCAAGGGAAGACAAAGAGGCTCATTCTCGACGGAGTCCGAGATCATGTGCTCTCACACTTGCAGTGCAAGGATACAACCCCAAAGATGTGGGAAGCCTTGTCTTCTTTGTATGAAGGCTCTTCCGAATAGCGAAAGATGTACTTATAGCAGAAGTTGCAACGAACTTTGATGCAGAAAGGAGAAGGGGTTAACCTCTATATTCAACGTCTTCAAGACACTAGAGACCATCTTGCTGCTGTGGGATCCACTTCTCAGTCAACCGCGATGGTGATGATAGCCCTGAATGGAGTCTCAGATGAATGGCAAGTCTTCGTCCAAAGCATATTGGGTAGGGAAATACTACCTTCCTGCGAGGAGATGTGGGCGGCTCTTCAACATGAGGAGTTAAGGGGGGACCTAGTGAAGGTCAACCTCAATGGAAGCAGTGGGAGTGGCACAAAGACGAAGGAGGTGGAGGAAAACACAACTCTAGCATCGAAGGGACAACAAAAGGAGAAGCGGAAGAAGGACATTTCGAAGGTGAAATGGTTCAGATGTGGCAAGATGGGTCACTTTGCATCTTAGTGTCCTTTGAAGCAAAAGGATAAGGATGAGAAGCATGATCCAAAGGTTGTAGCTGTGAAGATAGATAAGGATGAGTTTGCCATGAGTGCCCATGCATCTCCAAGAGGGAAATGGGGTGATATTGAGCTGTAGTCGGGAAGACTACATGTGGGCAGGATCCTTGAGGAGTCCACCTCTTGGATCAATTCCTTGCTATGGGATCCAAAGATTCAGCAGTAGCGAGATGGACTTAGTGTCAGATGATGCAATGGTTTGTTTGGAGGATAAATGCAGTAGCTTGGGACCACATACTTATCAGCACAGAGCAAGGTTGGCAACAGTGCAGAAGTTAGCAGCAACGCAAAATATTCAGAGGGTCAGAGACTAGTAGCAATAATATTCCAACATTCATTGTATTATGTTGAACATAGTTAAGTTCAACTATTTTTGGATGTTTTTTATTTTCTTCTCTCAGCAACTGAGTTGCAATTTGGATGCAGAGTTAACAGTGGCAGTGCTAGCATCATAGTAGATGCAATGTTTGAGAGGGAGTTGTAGTATGGATGCAACAGTAGAAGTGGCACTGTCATGGGCAACAGTACAATAGTAGCAACAACACAGTGTTGGTGGCAGTGACAGTGCAGAAAGGAGGTGCTTTAGAAACATAGCAGCATGTAGGTGGACATTGTTGCTAGAGCACTTTCCTCGCTAAGAGGGAGTGTTTGTTTTTGGTAGCATCAGAAGTGCCCTAGATTTGAAAATTGGTGAAGAGGCTAGGCACATGAGTTCTAAAGATCCCAAAAACTGTTTGGTGAAATTCCTCCCGTATTGTATTTTATTAAAATAATTAATATTTTTAATGGAGTTCCTATGTCTAAACTTAGGGAAATTGAAATATTAATGAGTATCAATCAAAATATGAGTGAGAATGATCTAGAAGGTGGATCAAGTCACGTTTTAATCTTTGTCGTTGATTATAGTCTTAATCTCGGCCGTTGAAGACTCAACAGGAAAAGTATAAGATGGAGGCTTGGGGTTCATTTGGAAACACACACGGAGAGAACGAATTGATCTGGAGTTCGATTTCTGGGGCTAAGAAGTTGAGAAATTCGAACTAGGTGATCATTCTGCAGTTGAGGGGAAGTGAGAATTCGGGAGAAGGACTTTCCAGAGAATACAAGGCAGAGATAGGATAGAAAGACATCTAGAGGAGGGCTGACGCTAGCCTACGTAGTGCTAACGCAAAGGCAACGCATTCAGTGAGGGGAATTCGAAATTTTGCAGAGGGAATTCGATTTGTAGTTGCCGGGAGCCAGGGTGTCAGACTGGAGGCAAGATAGTCGAATTCTCAGCCAGCATAAGATCTAGTGTAGAGAGGTAGCGTAATACCCAGCAAGGGTGACACAGTTTGACGCATAGGCCATCAGAGGGTGTTGCAGAGCCTCCCAGAGCTGAGGATCAGTCACTATATCTCCAGTGACACGGTGAGATCATTTTACTAGTATTTTATTTGTAAAGCATTGCTAGATGAGCATCTTAGATTTGTATTAAGATATTTCTCCTACATAAGAATAAACCCTCAAAATTTCTGTACTGGTTTTCCTGCATTGGGTTTTTCCGGGGTCTATTGTGTCCAAAATTTAGTGTGTCCTGTTCACCACTGGAGTGGCACCTGATGATTATATGAAGACTCCATGCCCAAGGATGATTCAGAGAACACTTGTACGGAATTGTAATAAGTGATATTAGTAATGATGAGTTTTGAGTTTGTAACAGGCCTAGGATGTTGGGACTCGATCAGCAAACGAGTACACATTGGAGTGTTTTTTTTATCTGCTTAATTATCCCTTCTTTTTTAGAGGTGGATAATTTTCTGGGTTTTTTCACTCACATTTTACCCCAAATCCAGGGTGATGGTTTCAAGGTTGAGCCCCTGACACATCTTAGTATCTAGAGTCAATGTCTATTATCATACTAGATCACACAAAAAATTTCGTGGAATTTGGTTAGGTCGACGTAGTCATTTTTTATTTTTTAAATTTCCAGCAGGTCAAAAAATTGCAAGTAAAATTGTAATAAGTGTAGTCTAGAGAATTTGTATGGGGTATGAGTAATCAAAATTACACTTCTCATCCTCAACTTTCTACCATGACACACTTTTAGGGGTTGAAAATGTGTTTTGAACCCTCAAAACCCACTTTTCCTAAGTTTAGTGGGAAATCTGACAATTAATTAAGCCAGAAATTAAATAAATGGACAAAAATAAATATCCACACATGTTAAATGTTGTGGAAATGAGGTGGAAAATTATGGGAGAGTTAAAGTGAAGTCCCAAGGTGATGTGGACTCCTAAAATCAAGGAAAGGACATGTGCTTAAATAAAATCAAATTTCTAACATTAAAGGAGAAAACTGCTTACTTGGAAATTCGAATTTGTGAAGTTAATGCACATTTAGAAGGATTTGGGAGAATATTTGTTGGAGATTTTTGTGGGAAATTGTCCTCACATGGGTTACCACCTATATACACTTGTTATTCTATCATAAAATTCGAATTTGGCGTATAAGGGAAGAAGAAAATGATGTTCACTTGCCAGAATTCGATTTTTACACTTGGCATTGGAGCTCCATTCAATAAATTCGAATTTCTCTTTGGTATTGTCACCTCATGCCACTTGTTTAGTCACTTCTACATTGGGATTGTCTCTAATGCCATTTTTTATTGTTATTCTTCGTTGGGATTTGCTTCCAACTCTCCTATATAATAGAGCCACGGGCTCTCATTTGTATCCCGTACTACAAGCTATTGTGGTTGAGGAGACTTTGAGGGATTGTATTCACTACTTGCAATATAATACAATAGTCTTTGGGGTAAAGCGTGATGGTGTTCTCCTTGCATGTGTGGTAAATTCTTGACTTGTTGTTATGCTTATATTTATTTCCTCGTGTCATTATTTCTTTCATGCTTATTTCAAGTTATGTTAGTATGCAACTATCTCATATTAGCATAAGAATTAATTATTTGCTTTAGGAAAATAAATCTTCTAGTGGATAATAGATGTATCTCTAGGAATTATTTCCACTGCACTTATTTAATTTCATGTCGATTTAATGACTTGTGGTGAAGTTTTGTAGATGAATCATTATTTGGTCAAGCTTTTCAAGCGCGAGGGGAAATTCTCAGAGGAATCAACCCATTCTTGAAAAATATTCAAGGAGAACCCACATGTTTTGAATTCCAAAGTCTCATCTATATCTTATTTGTGTCTTACAGAGATTCTTTAAAGTTTCTTAAAGCTTTTATTTCTTGCATCAAAATATCAAACTTGGAAAAATTATTTTTTATGTATTGTACTTCATTTATCAATATTTGGCTATTTCAAAGAGCTAAGTCATGGCTAGTCAAAGAGGAGAGCTTGCTCATACTCTTTGGCCCAGCCTCTTGTAGATTATTTTTGTAATATACTTTGTTGTCATCTTGGTCTAACATTTGAGTTTTTTTTGTATCCTTTTGAGCAAGATAGTTTCCATGCTTTGATTTGTAGACTTATTCATCTTGAAAGCATTTATAACATCTTGTGTTGACAATTTAGTGTTTCACTTTTCAAGGTTATTTTGGCTTTCCATTTGAAAACATTTCACTTCATTTTAAGCAAAATACAATTTCATTTCTTAAAGAGAAAATACTTGGAAGGCACTGGTTGTTTATGTATTTCATGCTTATCATGTGATGGTTATTGCTCATATCAATTTTTTGCTTATAAATCTTAAAGAGATAATCTATTTAACTCTGACAATTCTCCTAGAAACTCGTACCCTTTTTAAATGAAATTTTCATTACGGACCACCCCCTTAGCTAACCTAGGAGATAGCTCAAACGGAGAGAGTCAGGATTAGTGTGACAACCACTTCTCTGAGTTCCTTGCCACCAACCACACCTTGTGGGGTTGAAGGCTTTTCTCATTGACTTGTAGGTAGCTGTAGGTGGAAGGGTCAACATGTCCTATGTATCTTGTTCTTTGCTCTGTTTTCAGTTTCATGAGATCAAATATTTAATTAGTGTAGGTTGCAGAAGTAATTTTCTTTAGTCTTCAGAAGAATAACTTGATGAATGTAATTTAAAAATCGAGTAGGTGAAGTTGATTCAAATTTGTTGTGATAGGGGTTCCTTCAGCATAGGACTTTTCACAGACTACTACTGAAAAGAAAGCCATCCAACTGGGCCTACGTAGGCTCTGTGTCAACCTTAAGCTGTCTGGCACACGTGCTGCTCGAATCTAATCAAGTTGTCCTAGTTGTTGCTGACTGGGAAAATGCTTCTTCGACACTCTGGAACCTTTGCCCGGCCTCTGGAACTGAAGACGTCTTCCCCTCAACAAAAATTGAATTGCCCTTTGAGGGTCTGTGCTGCCTCTACGCAGCCTCCTGGAGAAATTTCGGCCTTTCTCTCCAATGCACTTTGCCGGATCTGGGAAACTTCGTTTGGCCTCACTGTCTCTGCCCGGCACTGTCTTTGCTTCCCTACTAAAGCTCGATCTCTTCCAACATTGTTGGCTCTCTGGAAAATCAATCTCTCTAAGGAAATCGAACTCTCTGTCGTTCTCAGAAGTGTATTCTCCATCTTTCCATCGATTTCTTCTTATAATCCTCTGTTGGACCTCCAACGGCCAAGATTAAAACTTAATCAAGGGCTCAGATAAATTTCCAATTGTTCTGTGTGAGTTTCTAGATAATTTGCACCTTATCTCAATTAATATTGATTAATTAACCAATTTTCTTAAGTTTAAACTTAGGAAACATTAAAAAATAGGTTAATAATCTAATTGAGACACCTCTAGCTGAAATTTCCAGAAACGATTTATGGGTTATGGAAAGCTCATGTGTTTTAGCCTCTCCACAAAGCTTCAAGACTAGAACACCTCTGATGCTACAAAAACTAACATCAGTGTTAGAAGTAAATCGTCATGTGGGTTATTCTATCATCATTTATCAATAATTATCTCTTATATCTACAAAAATAATGCTATATTTAAAATACAAACAGGGAATTTTTGTTACATTAGTATCAGATTCACTGATTTGGCCAAAACTTGTGAGTGAATTCTTCAATTTGTTAATTCGCATGCTACCAGAATTAACAATTTTGTACTTGTGCAATATGTTGTTGGAGTTGTCAAGTGAGTTTCTTACCTATCAA
Organism: Pinus taeda; assembly: GCA_000404065.3. NCBI lineage: Eukaryota > Viridiplantae > Streptophyta > Pinopsida > Pinales > Pinaceae > Pinus > Pinus taeda. The sequence goes on from APFE030087222.1 coordinate 82,575, forward strand.
TTTCATCGTACAATCAACAACTTCCACCACAACCTATTATTTATGTACAACCATAGATTGCAACCCCATCTTCCTGTTAGGATATTCCGACACATAGGAAATAGTTAAGTTCAACTTGGTCTAGTATAGAGTTAGGTATAGAGTTAGGTAAAGTGTGTTTCTTTACTGTTGTACATTTTGTAACTTACA